>CAUYUJ010018539.1:2500-42500 GCA_963575745.1 Prorocentrum cordatum
GGAGGGGGAGGAGGGGGAGGAGAGGAGGAGGAGGAGGAGGAGGAGGAGGAGGAGGAGGAGGAGGAGGAGGAGGAGGAGGAGGAGGAGGAGGATGATGATGATGATGGTGATGATGATGCTCAGCACTCGGCGGACGGCGGGTGACGGCAGCGGCGGCAGCCCGACAATCAGCGCTAAACTGGCGACCTGAATGGACCGCGCACTTGTGCCAGGAGCCTCGCCACCCTGGAGGCCGTGAACAAGGCGCGGGGACGGTTCGCGAGAGCAAGAACTCCTTGCTCCGCTGAGAGCTGTTGCCTCACCCTGAGGCTGTTAAGGGCTGAGAAAGCGAGATCGAACGCAATCGCAATCGAGCACAACTGCTGCTTCGAAGGCACGGGGGGGTCAGTGAAAAAAACAGGCCGATGATCCCCGTCCCCCCAACCTGCAGGGGGGCCACGGGAGGCAGCGGGTGAGCACAAGACGAATTACAGGGCAACCCACATGGAACCGCCTCCCACAACTGGACAACCGAACCGGCATACTTGGGCACCTTGACGATAACAGCGAGTGGTGGGCCAAACGTTTACGAGGGCTTTTGCTGCGGCGACCGTGCGCGAATCAGGGAGTTTTGGTGCTAGAATACCGATGTGTGAACACAACATAATGGCTTGAAACGCGGTGGCTTGTTGGCTTCAGTAGTGCAACCGCGGGAACAGGAAGCTCGCCCGAGGCACAACGAGCTTTTCCACTACCTGAGAATAGATCGTGATTTGGAGGTCAGAGTCCGTGGCCTGGGAAGGTCCCAAACTGCGCCCTGAGAGCCTTGAGCTGATTCACAACCTGGAAAAATCGAGTCCCGAGAAAACTGCATCCAACTGTAGACAACCACCCAGTTCGTTCTAGCCAAGATCTCTGCAAATTGCCCCAGCCTCTCCTGGAACGCCCCACTGCGGAAGCCAGCGCGAGACAGGGCAGAGCGAGCAACAGCACTGATATGCCGAGGCAGATGAGAGAGACCGAGATCCTTGAGTCGGTGCATCATCTTGGGCGAGAGGGAGTGGCGCGGAGAGGCAGTGAGTAGCAGCAGCCCTTCACGCTCCGCCTTCACCACATCATCCGTCATACTCTGGCACTGCGCGACATAGCTCAGCACGGGCTGCGTGAACGTATTATGCGTAAGCATGTTCACACTTGGGCCAAGCTGGAGACCTCGAATATGACGGCAACGTTTTTGGTGCTCCTGGATCGGTTTGGCCCTAGGGAGTTTGCGAACATTCAAGGCTATAAGCATACCGAAGTACTTCGCTGCCTGCTCGATTTTGAATCGATCAGCCAAAAGCCCGTGGTCGCGGAATTTCGCCGCAACCGAATCCCGATCGAAGTCCCCGGGGAGAACAATGCACGTCTTCTCAGGATGGGTGACCAAGACCGCAACCCTGGAAGCTAGTGCAAGCTCGCGAACGACTGTCGGCAAAACGATGTAGATGTCATGCGCTACCGCGCCCTGGTCATCTGCGAAGACCAGGAAATCAGAAAGCTCTGACCTCAGACACCACAGCATATATGCATTGACGCAGTCAGTGGCGACTGCAAAGATAACGCCTGGCAGTGGGCAGCCCTGTTTCACACCGCGTTCCAACGAAGGGGTTTGGCCCAGACGCCCGCGAAAACGGACCCGAACATGAAGGCCGGAGTAATGGTTCCTGACGGCCAGACTATACCACGGCGGAAACTGGGCTGCCTCCAGCGCTGCAGAAATATCTACTCATGATAGATGCTCGGGAAGGCAGCCTTCACGTCCAGGAGTGCTGCCCCAGACTTCTGGCTGCCATCTAGCGCGGACCACGTGAACAACTGCGCATCGAGGTGAAAAAACATTGTCTGGAGGCTGGCGACCACGAGTAATGCCACGTTGGCACTGGCGCACGCACCTCGCTGCATAGTCGGCCATCGGCGAGGCGAGGCAGGCGGCGATAGCTACTGGTGCACGCATTTGCCTAAGCTGCCCCCCCCCCCCTCCCCGAGGTAGGACTGCAGCAATACTTTCTAAACGAACGAAGCAGGAACATCATGTCCTTCACAAATATATAGATGCATGTCGTAGTGCGCCAGTTGCGCAAGGCCACCGCCATCCTGCCAGCCGCCATGGGGAACGCCATCCCCGCCAGGTGTCGAGTCTCGGCAGCGAGCGAGAAGCTCTTGAAAGCCGGTGAACAAGACCTGCCACCGAATGTCACTGGGAGCTGCTTGTACATGCTTCAGATACTTCGGGAAGCGCTCTTCTGTGACATGTTTTCGGGCAGAGACCCCCATCCAATTCTTCGCTCGAGTGCGTGCGCATGTGCGTGGGTCATGATGATGCGTGCCATGCAGGTCTGTAATAGCCTGCAGAGTGATGCGCTTGCGTGGCGGTGCCCAGGCGGCAGCAAGGGTCCGAACGCGAGCAGGACGCCCGTCGTGCGCACTAAAGGGTACACGTGCGTGTTGCACTTCAGCCTCCATCCTGTCGTAGTGCGTGCTGCATCGTGTAGCTAGATGTTGATGTAGCCCTTTCCCTGTCCGCCCATCCCGTAGCGTCGAGATTGACAAATCTCTGATGCACCTGGAACGCAGCCACCGCCCGCTGAACAAGACGAGTTTGCCCATGCCGAACCCCGGACCAAAGCTAAACGCCAGCTGATTTTCTCCAGGTCAGTCTCGGGCCCCATGATCTCCTTCTTCCTTTGCATTTTCCTGGGCACAGGAAACGTAAGGGTTTTGATTTCGCCCGGACGGGTCCGCGAGCGCGTGCATGGACCCACCGCGCGCAGCTCGTCCTGAAGCCACTGCGCGAAGTAAGGGGACTGGCTGACCCAAGAAGGAATGCGGGGAGCACATCTGACTCCTGGGCGTCGCAGCGCGCAGAAGACAGGCACGCGGTCGCTCGGCAGGTTGCCGTCGAACGCGCTGCGAGAGGCGCCTGCAAGCGGACGCAAGTCGAGGATTTCCTCGGTGCGCAGAGAGCAGCGTAGCCTATCTAGAAGTGCCGCTGAAGCCACGCGACCTTGACAGTACGTTCTATGGGCAAGGTCTGCCTGGCAAAGTTCCGTGTATCCAGGATACACGGAAACGAAAATCGATCAAGCCCAAGATTCTTTCTCCGCTTCACCGTCAAGTCCCCGGCGAGCCCCACTCGCCTCGGAAAGCTTGAAGTCGCCCAGGATATAGTTAGCACACAGAGTATGGGGGAAAGGAGTCGACGATTGAGACGTTGCAGGCATGCTTTCTTATGAGCGAAGGGTAGAGTAGGATCCAAATGCTCATTTGCCACAGCCATAGCTTGCCCGGGCCGCCGAAGATGGAGAATCGTCAATCTGCCATGGGCAACCTCTTCGAGCCACACCTGCTCGAACTTCGCGCAAAGACGCTCGTGCGCGATCGTGAGACATCCACCAGCAGCAGAAGTCGGACAGTAGGACGGGAAAATACGATGGTAAGGTCGCTTACGTATGAGAGTATCTGTGTCTGTAGCATCGCCATTGGACTCTAAAATAACCCCTATATCGCGTTGTATAGTTAGTCGATACAACTGCTTAAGGTTATCACCTATGCTCACCATGCGCGATGCCAAAAAGAGCCCGGGCATTCCAGGTAGCGGGAGACAAAACAGACAGATAAACAAAAGGCACAGAGTGAGAGGAAAAAGCTTGCCTGCACCCACAGGCCTCAGAGCTACTCGTAGCTGCAGTAGAGGCCGCCGCAGAAGAGGAGGGAAACGAACGCGTCGCAGAGCTCCCCGAAGCTGCCGGCCACGTGCTGGGACCAAAATGGTCACGTCGATCTTCATTGTCAGGTAAAGCAACCCCACCTATTTGCAAAAAAAGCCGCGGGTCGTTGGCAATCCCCGTCAACGTCTCGTCGATCTTGGCGCCAGGGATTCCCCAGTTCTCGAGATTCGGCATGTTCGCATCAAAGCTGTAGCCCACCTGCTCGTTGCCGCGAATGGTAAAACAATTCCCACACTTCGTCGTCCGTGCAGTGGTTGATGAGACTCTGGTAGCCGTTGACCCCCAGACGAGAGTGACTCATCGCAGCTGCATGCGGGCCACTCTTAAGGGGCTTCAGAGTCTTGGCATGGATTACCGAGGCAGCACGCTGTTTTGCCCGAGCAGCCAGGGGAATATCCGCACGACTCCGACTGTTATGAGACGACCGCGTGCGCCGATCAGTCCAATCGATGTCCATGTTAGCGACGGGGTCCTGACATATTTTGGCAATGAGCTCACTCGTGAAGACCAGCTGGTAGCTCTTCGCGAAGCCCGTGAAATTGGTGTTGCATCCATCAGCCACCTCCTGAGGCAAGTTGGGTAACATCTTCGCGCGCCAGTGAGCCTCCATCTCTTTGCCCAACAACTTGCGTGGAAATGTTCCGATGAATCGTTTGCATGGGTCACTCGGTCGTGCTTTTCCTCGCCATATTTTTCCTTCCTCGCCAGGCGTCCTTGAAAATCCACTTGTTGACCCATTGCTGGGCGGAGCGCGCAAGCTTGCTGCACGTTGTGTGTTGATCTGCTCCTGCAGGACGCCGATGGATTTGTCCAACTCTTCTACTTCTCGATCGAACTTAGCCTCCAGAGACTGTTTGTCGCCTTCGAGCCCAGAGTGTAGCCGTAGTAGGTTGTCGAGCTTCCGATCAGTTGCTTACTGAGCCGTGGGCATCTTCGAGCAGAGCTCCTGCTGAAGCCCAGCCATCATGTATTTCAGATCTTGGCTCGTGAGAACCATCTGGAGGTAAGAAGTGAAACGATTGCCCGCTGATTCGAAACGGGATGAACAGGCCCGGCGCCAACCTGAAATCTGCTCGAGCCGCCCCCTTCGTTGCGAACCAGCTCCAAGCGCCAGCGACGCGCGTTTGGAAATTGAGCCAAAATGACTACGGATGATGATGATAATGATGCTGCTGCTGATGATGATGATGATGCTGATGATTATGATTATGATTATGATTATGATTATGATGATGATGATGATGATGATGATGCTGATGATGATGATGATGATGATGATGATTATGATGAGGAGGAGGAGGATTAGGAAGTGGATGAGGAAGGACGATGTTGATGAGCAGGAGGGGGGAGGAGGGAGGAGGGGGAAGACAATGACATTCGACGTTGCGAAGCCCCATCTTTGTCCGTCACTGTTTGAAATAGATCGAAATGTGATGGTCCCTGGGCCCAAACCTGGGCGAAAACGCTTGGTGTGACAAACATCCAACGCCCTGGTCCCAATGGATGGGAGGGGGGAGCAGCAGGAGCAGGAGCAGCAGGAGGAACAGGCACTGGCTTTTCATCCCGAATCTTTTGTTGACGGTCCTTGGGGCACGGCAAGGGCCCCCAAACGCCGCAACGACAAAACATCCGTTGTGATTTTGGCATGACACGAGAGGCCTGGGGAGGAAGATAATGATGTGGGAGCAGGAGCCGGGGCAGGAGGAGGAGGAGGAGGAGGAGCACAAGGCGAAGCCAGGACGAAGAGAAAGTCGGGGGAGGATCTATTGGTAAACTCTGAGATCTGGCGGCTCTGGAGGATGTCTCTGGAGCAGCGGCCTTCTCAGAGAAACCCCGTCCGATTCTGGCATATGTTCATCGATCTCGGCCCTCGGAGGCCGTTTCCAGGCCGCGGGGCAAGCACGAGTGGTGACGGGCGAAAAACTGCCCCACTGGAGCGCGATCCAGACCTCTGGGGCCACCAACGGCGCTCGATGCCTGGTCGACCATGGGCAGCCAGGCGCCTGTCTCCTCCTGGCCCCCTCCTCCTTCACCTCCTCCGCCTCCTCCTCCTTCTCCTCCTTCTTCTCCTCCTCCTCCTCCTCCTTCTCCGCCCCCTCCTTCTTCTCCTCCTCCTCCTCCTTCTTCTCCTCCTCCGGCTCCTCCTCCTTCTCCTCCTCCTCCCCCCCTTTTCCTTCTCCTCCTCCTCCTCTTCCCCTCCTCTTTTTCCTCCTCTTTTTCCTCTCTTTTCCTCCTCTTTTCCTCCTCTTTTTCCTCCTCCTCTCTCCTCCTCCTCCTCCTCCTCCTCCTCCTCCTCCTCCTCCTCCTCCTCCTCCCCCTCCTCCTCCTCCTCTTCCTCCTTCTCCTCCTCCTCCTCCTCCTCCTCCTGGCCCCGCCCGAAAAGATGAGGGCCCCGAAGGGCCCCGAATGGGCGGGAGGCCCGAGCAGGAGCAGCGAGGAGGGCGCCGAAGGGCGGGAGGCTGGCCGCGGGCGGCGCCCCGCGGACGAGGCGGCCGGGTCTCGCAGCAGGGCCCCCGTCACACGCTGGCGGCCGCGGCCTCCTCGAGCCGGTTCGGAGGAGGAGGACGGCGACGAGGAGGAGGAGAAGGAGGAGGAGGAGGAGGACGAGGAGGAGGAGGAGGAGGAGAAGGAGGAGGAGGAGGAGGGAGAGGAGCAGCTTGCCGCGCCGGTCGACCGTCCCGCCCTCGTGCCGCACAGGGGCCGCAGAGGCGAAAAGAGGAGAAGGAGGAGGAGAAGGAGGAGGAGGAGGAGGAGGAGGAGAAGAAGGAGGAGGAGGAGGAGAAGGAGGAGGAGGATGGCCTCTCGCACCGACAGGACGCAGCAAACACAGCGCTTCGTGTCCACTGCACGCAAGAAGGAGGACGACGAGAGCGCGCCACCGAAACACAACGTCAGCCGAAACCGACGCTGGTCGGCGCAGGTGGGGCGATCCGGCTGGCCCCCTCTCGGCCTGCGGGCGGCTGCGGCGACGCCTCTGGCGGAAGCAAGGCCACATCGAGGGCCCTGCCGCATTGGGCAGCGTCCGCACGGCTGGGCGAACGGGCGGTGGTCCTCAGAAGAACAACGCTGTGGCAATCATGCTGGTGCCCCGGAGGAGGAGGAGGAGGAGGAGGAGGAGGAGGAGGAGGAGGAGGAGGAGGAGGAGGACGAGGATGAGGGGTGGCAGCCGCAGCCTCTTTGAACCGACTCAAGAGAGGTGGCGGGCGACGTCCAGGAGGACGAGGGCGAGGACGAGGAGTGGTGGCCGCGGCCTCCGCCAACCAGCTCGGATGAGGATGCATAAGTCGAGGAGGAGAACGAAGAATGGCGGCCGCGGCCTCCTTGAGCTGGTTCGGAGGAGGAAAACGACGACGACGAACTCAAGATCTGGGCGTTGCATTTTGTTCACGCCTGGCGTCTCCCCCGGAGTCATGCCCCAGGGGCCATCGCAGATAGATCGGGCTGGACAAATGCCGCAGAAAGATGCGGGAGAGAGCGCGCCCGCTGCGCACTCCCAAAGGGGTGGGGTTTCCCCCCAACGCTCTCCCCCCCCCCTTGGACCTCCCCTGCCGCCCTCCCCCTCCATTTTTTCCCCCCTCCGTTTTTTTTTCTCCGCCCCTCGGAAAGCTCCCCCCCCTCCCGGTCGCCACCCAGAGGGCCGCAACGCCTACGACGCTTGTCTCCGCCATCGCTCTCCTCGTCGCCCGAGGTCTCATCCTCGTCCTCAGATTCATCTCGTTCGAAAGCTGAGCCGTCGTCGGATTCGCCGCCGCCGTCGCCAGGCGGGCCTGAGCTTTTCTTTTCTTGGCACGGGCAGCGCCCGTTGGGGCCGCATGACTGGACCCCCCCTCAAACGCACCGTCGCCATCGTCGCCGCCGCCTCCGCGCTTCCGGGAGCTTGGGGGCGCCTCCTTTTGCGGCGATCCCGTCGATTGCTGTCCTTTTTTTTCCGACGCTCGTCATCTTCCCTGGCTTTCACCTCTTGCTCGATTTCCAATTCTTCGGCGACAAGCTCTGCCTCTGCCCGTTTATTATCCGCGTTGTTTTCTTTCGTCAGCCTCAGCGTGGCGTTCCATATTCTATTCTACCTCGCGTAAGATAGATGTCAACTTGCCGCGCTCGGCCATGGCGCTGTCCTCGAACGCCCTCGAGCGTCGAGCCACCTCGCTCTCTATCCCATACACCGAGGAGGCCGTGGCATCGCCGGGCGGCTTCCCCGATGTAGATCGACGATCGAGCGGCCCTGCGCCTGGTAGAATCTGAGCGGCCACGCGCTCGTCCATCTCCAGTCCAGATTTACGCTTGCTCTCTTCTTCGCCCCCTTCCTTTTCCCCCGCCCTTTTTTCCCTTCGGACGGGCCCGGCGAGGCATGTCGCGCGGCGATTCCCCCCCCGGTCGCAAGGGCCCCCGCGACGGGCACCCGAGTAGCGCCGACAGTCGCGCACCGATGCCGCGCCAGGGGCCCTGACAGGTAGTGGCGACCTTTTCTCTGAGGCATCCTCTTTGCTTGCTCTGGACATGCTTTGCCGACAGCGCGCGGCACTGCGCCTCGCGACGAGCTCTCCGCCGCGAAAGCCCGCGTCGCAGCCGCCCCCGCGCTGCGGGGCGCAGCGCCCAGTCAGGCGTTGGCTTCCTGTTCCACCATCTGAGCTCGCAGCAAAGCCTCGCTGGCCTCGGTAGTAGCACGAGAGGACGAGGCTTTCGGTGTCGATTCCATGGCAACGGCGTGTCCCCGCTGCCGAGAGTCATCGACCTCGCCTCGGGCTCGATGTCGAGGAACTGCGCTCTCGTCAGCAATGCGCTCGGCCGCTTCAACAGCGGCCCTCTTTCCGGCGGCCGCCTGCTGAATCTCCACGGCGGCTTCAATGGCCAACTCTGCATTGCGTTCTACTGCGGCCCTTTGTTCTGCAATCGGATATCCACCGCCGCCAAATGACTACAGTTGCCCCCCTGGGCAACAGAAGCGACCTTCTCGGCAACAGTCTCAGCGGGAGTCCCAGCGGCAGCTCGCGCTTGCCTCTCGTCGGAATGCCCCGAGGCGCGAGTGGCAGTTTGCCGGTCTTCCTCGACGTGTAGCCACGCCGCGGGCCTCTGCTGAAGTTCTGCGGCCCTGACCTGCGCCTGCATGTGCGCCATTTGTTTTTCTTGATATTCCTGTGGGGCGGCGCGTTCCTTCTCCTGCCGCCCCCCCCATTCGCGGCGGCGGACGGCCAGACAGTCGCGCGCCTGGGAACGAGGCAGGAAGGGAATAGAAAGTTTAAGTTGCACTCGGGGCAGCTGGCTGAGCACGCCGAGCATGCTGGCTCGTTGCATGTGCCAATCATTCTGGGGCACGTGAACTCAGGAGCATCGGCGCAGCCGACCCCCTTGTGAAAGCTTCTTGCATCCGATAGCTCGATTCATTCGAGCGAACAGCGCGCGCCGATCGCGATGGCGCCCCCGACGACGCTCGCTTTTTCCCGCAGCCTCGCGGACGCTCTGAATCGAATCCTTGGCGAGCGGTCCCTTAAGATTGAGGCCCGGGCAGGGTGGGGCTCGTCGTCGGCCGCCCCGGCCGACTCGTCTCTGCGCTCCCAGACGAAGGGAGCGTTATGCGATATGCTCATCGGTCTTCAGCAATTCCCAGACTGGTATTGCCGAGCTCCTCTGGTGGGCTCACCATTTCCGACCGCTTGTTCATCGGCGAGTTCAACAAGGTGACGCCATCTCGAGGGTCGTCAGTAGCGTCGCGCTCTTAACTGGACAGGGTTTCATGTTCCTGACGTAGGAGCTCGACTAAGCCGTCGGTTCGACGATCCTTTTCCTCCGCGAGCGTCCAGGCAGCGTCACCAGGCGATGAGAAAAAATGGTCAGATACCTCGTCACCTGAGGATGCTTCGATGGGTGGGATTATTGGGCTGCTGTTGGAATCATATCCCGGCCTAGGCGCGCCTGGCCGACAATGAGAGCTGTCGCCGCTAGGCGCGGGGACAGGGGTGTTCATGCTCGCATTCTGCGTGGAGCGCAGGGTCGGGTCCCTGACGTCGTCAGCGTCTTGGAAGACACTTTCGCAGCTTTTTGTTATTGCAGCCGCGTGGATTTTCTGGCGCACCAAAAACATCATCTTCATCATCAGTTCCTGAAGGGAGGTCTCCTGGCCTCGTGGAAGATCTTTCGCCTGATGACCAATGTTTTGCCGATCCATCGCCATATTAAGCAAACGTGTCTTGATATTCATGGGTTGCTCTGCTTGTTGATCTTATTCTTCTAGTAGCTCACAAGATGCTAACCTCCCTTTACGAATTGGTGATTACATGGCTGTGTAAGTCCGTCAAGAAGAACTAGGTCTAATCAAAATACTGTGTAACCGTAGGCGCGCGCGTGAGGCGGGCCCGCCCGGCCGGCGGGCGCGCGTGCTTTTGCTTGAATAGCTGTCGCAATTGCGGAGACAGTACCTCCGCATGGTCCGTGCCCTACCTACACTCTGCAAGGGAGCAGAGTGGAGAACTGTAAAAGTAGGCGAAGGGAGTGTTAGGAATGACTAAAACAAAAGGCGCGCAGAAAACCACAGGAGCGCCGAAATCCAAGGAATCGCCGGAGGTGCAAAGAGCGCCGAAAACCAAAGAGGCGCCGAAAACCAAACAGACGCCGACAACCACAGGAGCAACACAAACTCCCTGGAACTTCAGCCATACGAGCCCATAAAAACTGCTGCCAACCTTAATAATACGAATGTGCGCGGCTCTACACCGAGAGCCACATGTTTGAAAAGGAGTCGCCCTCCATCTTAGAAGTGGTTACCAAACTTTCAGGACGAATGTGCGCGGGGCTGAACAGAGGGCAGCTATATATATATATATATATATATATATATATATATATATATATATATATATATATACATACCTTTCGGCTGATGACCAATGTTTTGCCGATCCATCGTCATATTAGGCAAACGTGTCTTGATATTCATGGGTTGCTCTGCTTGTTGGTCTTATTCTTCTAGTTGCTCACAAGATGCTAACCTCCATTTGCGAATTGGTGATTACATGACTGTGTAAGTCCGTCAAGAAGAACTAGGTCTAATCAAAATACTGTGTAACCGTAGGCGCGCGCGTGAGGCGGGCCCGCCCGGCCGGCGGGCGCGCGAGCGTTTGCTTGAATAGCTGTCGCAATTACGGAGACAGTACCTCCGCATGGTCCGTGCCCTACCTACATTCTGCAAGGGAGCGGAGTGGAGAACTGTAGAAGTCGGCGAAGGGAGTGTTAGGAATGACTGAAACAAAAGGCGCGCAGAAAACCACAGGAGCGCCGAAATCCAAGGAATCGCCGGAGGTGCAAAGAGCGCCGAAAACCAAAGAAGCGCCGAAAACCAAACAGACGCCGACAACCACAGGAGCAACACAAACTCCCTGGAACTTCAGCCATACGAGCCCATAAAAACTGCTGCCGGCCTTAATAATACGAATGTGCGCGGCTCTACACCGAGAGCCACATTTTTGAAAAGGAGCCGCCCTCCATCGTAGAAGTGGTTACCACACTTTCAGGACGAATGCGCGCGGGGCTGAACAGAGGGCAGCTATATATATATATATATATATATATATATATATGTATATATATACATATATATATATACAGCTTTCGGCTGATGACCAATGTTTTGCTGGTCCATCGTCGTATTAGGCAAACGTGTCTTGATATTCATGGGTTGCTCTGCTTGTTGATCTTATTCTTCTAGTAGCTCACGAGATGCCAACCTCCCTTTACGAATTGGTGATTCCATGGCTGTGTAAGTCCGTCAAGAAGAACTAGGTCTAATCAAAATATTGTGTAACCGTAGGCGCGCGCGTGAGGCGGGCCCGCCCGGCCGGCGGGCGCGCGTGCTTTTGCTTGAATAGCTGTCGCAATTGCGGAGACAGTACCTCCGCATGGTCCGTGCCCTACCTACACTCTGCAAGGGAGAAGAGTGGAGAACTGTAAAAGTAGGCGAAGGGAGTGTTAGGAATGACTAAAACAAAAGGCGCGCAGAAAACCACAGGAGCGCCGAAATCCAAGGAATCGCCGGAGGTGCAAAGAGCGCCGAAAACCAAAGAGGCGCCGAAAACCAAACAGACGCCGACAACCACAGGAGCAACACAAACTCCCTGGAACTTCAGCCATACGAGCCCATAAAAACTGCTGCCGACCTTAATAATACGAATGTGCGCGGCTCTACACCGAGAGCCACATTTTTGAAAAGGAGCCGCCCTCCATCGTAGAAGTGGTTACCAAACTTTCAGGACGAATGTGCGCGGGGCTGAACAGAGGGCAGCTCTATATATATATGTGTGAGTATATATATATATATATATATATATATATATATATATATATACTCACACACGTGTGTGTAGGGCCGGGGACCCCGGAAAAAGCGCACCCCCCCCCTCCCACACCTAACGGATTTCAGACTCCTCGGGCTGCTAGAAGCCCCCCCCCCGGGGCTGCTCAGACGCCCTTGCAAAGGGTTCCTTCGGCCTTCCGGCTTTCTCGGAAGGTCCAAAGAGGCCTCCAATATTGCCCAAGACAGCTCGTCGACAGGTCCAAAGCACACCAAAACCTTCAACATGGCTTCCAAACGCCCCAAGAGGCCTCCAAGAGGCTTCCCAAGAGGGCCCGAAAAGGCAAAATTCATTGATTGTTCAATGGTTTTTGACAGATTTTTCGGTTTTCGCTTTTCCGGGACAGGAACGGCCCAAGAGGGCCAAGAGGCTCCAAAGATCGTCCCAACACAGCCCCAAAGGCTCCCCAAAGGGCCCGAAAACGGCTCAAGAGGGCCCCTAGACGGCCCAAGAGGGCCCGAAAACTACCAAGGGAGCCCCAAGACGGCCCCAAGAGAGCCTCAGGAGCACCCCAAAAAGCTCCCAAGAGGGCCCCACGAGGCCCCCAAGACAGCCCGAAGACGGCTGAAGGCCTCCAAAACGCCCCAAGACAGCCCGAAAGGGCCCCAAAACGGCCCAAGAGAGTCCCAAAACGGCCCAAAAGGGCCCCCAAGAAGGCCGAAAGAGGAAAAAGTCATTGATTTGTTGAAAAGGTTTGAACGCTTGTTCGATTTTCGCTTTTTCGGGCCACGAACGGCCAAAGACAGCCCAAGAGTGTTTTATATAAAATTTCCATGAGAACCAATTATTGCACGGACATCGTTTAACAATACATCACCGTGTAAAAGGAGCGTCAAACGCTCTTGGGACGTTCAGACGTTGGAAGGCGTTGCCATTTGACTTCCATTCATACATACATACATACATACATACATACATACATACATACATACATACATACATACATACATACACACATACACAAGCACATGCATACACACGCAAAATAATTTCACATGTGCACACACATCCCCCCGAACGCATTTCGGACTCCCCCGGCTGCTGGGAAGCCCCTTCCCGGACTGCTAGACCTGCTGGGAAGCTCCCCGGGGGCTGCTCGGACGTTCTTGCAAGGGGGTTATTCGACCTTCTGGCCTGAGGTGTTCAGACCACTATTCGCTTGAGACTCCCTCGCACTGCTGACTTCGGAGATGCCCTGCCCCATAGTGCTCGGGCCAGTTTCGCCTGAGACATCCTCGCAACGTCAGCCTCGGATAAACCTTGCCGCGTAGCAATCAGACACGTAGCACACCGACACGTTCACAAAGCTTCCAGAATTTTCCTCAAGGTTCTGGCGGCGCCCGTCGTTGAGTCCCCCTCAAGTCCTCCTGTCTTTCAACGCTCTCGGAGGCCAGCTCCCAGCGTCTTGCATCCGCGTCAGTTCCAGCCTCCATGCCATGACTTCCGATCCTGAGCGTTCGTGCCTGCCTGTCCTCGGGTCCGCGGGACTCCTCCCATTACTCTTTTCCTTCGCCTTCCTCCTTCCCACTGTCGGCTGAGACATCCTCGCAACTCTGACCCAAGAGAAGCCCTGCCCCAAGGTCGTCCGGCCACTTCCGCTCGAGACCTTCTCGCAACTCTGGGTTCCGGGACGCCTTGAGCTGAGGTGTTCGGGCCACTTTCGCTAGAAACATCCTCGCAACTCTGGATTCCGAGATGCCCTGCCGCAGAGTAGTCCGCCACTTTCACCTGAGACGTCCTCGCAACTTTGGATTCAGGGATGCCCTGAGCTGAGGTGCTCAGGCCTTTTTCGTTTGAGACATCCTCGCAATTCCTGGTTCGGGTATGTCCTCAACTGAGGTGGTCAATTCACTTTCGCTTGAAACATCCTCGCAACGCTGACATCGGAGATGCTTTGCCCCGTAGTAGTCTGGCTACTTTCGCCTGAAACCCTCGCACCTCTGAGTTGCGAGGTGCCCTGAGCAGGCGGCCGGGCCATTACCGCCTGAGATACGCATGCGTGTGCGCACCCATAATTACATATAGGTGCTTGCACCAACAAACACCAGCGATTGACATATACATATACATACACATGTTCATGTGTAAATTGTTTACACGCATACTACAGTATACCTGTGGTGTATACATATATATATACACATGTGTGTGCAGAGCGTGCATGCGCGTGCGCGTGTATACATGCATGCGCGCATGTACGCACGCGCACGCACCCCGCTTGCGTGCGAAACTCAGAGGACCAAGGTGCATGGCGCGCAGCGCCAATGCAGCCTTAAATATATATATATATATATATATATATATATATAAATCCATATATGTATATGTAAACATATACATACATATATGTGTATGTATGTAAACAAACACAGATCAAACACCCACCCACCCTGAATGTTTTATCGCGTTCCGAGCTCAAAACTTCACGACATATGTTAGCCAACGGTGGACCACGCACAACGTGTTTCTACCCACCAGCGTCGTGCAATTAATGCGGGGCAATCTATGGTGCAAGTATTTGATGCCCGCAGTGAGTTGTCAATTCCACTGCTCGCGCAACCATCTCGCCACCCCACCCGCAACTTTGTTTGCATAAGCCCATGCGACGGCGATTGCGATGAGTGCTTGGTGATGACTGGCGGACCTCTGCGGCCGCGCTAGCCAGCGCATGCTCGCGCGCGCAACGGCCAGCTTGTTTGGCGCGGCCAAGCGCGGCTGCGATTGCGCTGGCCGCTGGGCACTTCCCAGCAGGCACTTCAGTGCGAGTCGGCAACCTGGGCGGGCGCGGTATCATGGCAGCGTCGATCACCGTAGGCACGAGGATGATAGCAGCGATGCTGGTGACGATGGTGACAATGACGACAGCAAGGCCAATGACGACGGCGATGCTGATCACGCCGACTGTGTTGACGGTGTCCTCGCGTCGGTGATGAAGGTTTTGGAAACAGTTCGACATGCGCGCGCGGCCGACGCGCGAATGGCCCGCATTGTTTTATTTGACGCGGACCGCGCCTTCCCCCGCAGCACGCGCGCAAGGGCGTTCGAATGATTTCGGCATGCGGCGCGAGAGGCCCGTTTGACAGAATTTAATGAAACCTGTTGAACAACGTATGGTTTTCTGAAGAATTCACAGAAACGCGAATGCAATTTTTTGTGACAACTGGCGCTGCAAAACCATCTGTTGCTAATCTGTGTTCGGGGCACTCGGTTTTGAAATCCGGACGAAACCTTAGGTGTTTGAAAGACTTCGGCGTGCGCGCGCGACGACGCGCGCGCACTTCGTCCCATTTGTTGCAAGGGTTTTTTGTTGCGACAGCACGCGCGCAAGGGCGTTCGAACGATTCCGACATGTGCGCGAGAGGCCCGTTTGGTTGCATTGTATGCAAATGTTGAACACCTACGGTTCTCTCAAGACTTCGCAAGAACGCGAACGCATGCTCTTTTAGACACTCGCGTTGCAACACCGGGTGTTTTGTTAAATATTTTCGGGGCGCTCGATTTTGAGATCCTTGCGACACTTCGGGTTGATTTAAAGATTTCGGCATGTGCGCGACGACGACGCTCGCGTGCGCACTCCGACATACATTGTATGGGGGACGTTTGATAACTGATGATTGTTGGTAAGTCAGTCTGCGCCCATACATTTGTTTTGCAAGTGATGAGGGGGGTCGATGAAGGACTGCCTGGGAGGATGCGAACTCATTTTTCGGATGGACTGATGTGCGTAAATCTTATACGAAAGCAATACGGAAAGCATGCGCAATGTCAAATCCAGAGAGAGAGAGAGAGAGAGAGAGAGAGAGAGAGAGAGAGAGGTGGAAGGTATATCAGAATAGTTGTTTCTCTCTCTCTTTTTTTGAACTGTCAATCCAATGGCAGCGACAAACGGCGACAAAGCGTCGACGGGGTGGCTGCGACGGCGGCAACACAGCCGCCAGACCGACCACACGGCCCAGACGACGGGCGGAGATGAGGCGGCGACGGGACGGGCGGCGGCCACGGCGACAACACAGCCGCCGAACATCACACGGCCCAGACGACGGACGGCGACGAGGCGGCGACGGGGCGAGCGGCGGCGACAACATAGCCGCCAGACCGACCGCACGGCCCAATTCCTGTAAGAGAAGCAAGCACCCGTAAGTACAAGCAATCACTGTTTTGTCAAAGTGGTGAAGACATCTCAAGCGAAACGCCCGGCCCGCCCTACTGACACGTGGAGTGGCGCGACAAGGCTGAGCTATCTTCGGACGCGCCAGCCAGTCGCACCTCGGGGGGGGGGGGCGCCCAACCTAGATTTCCGACAAGACGATTTTGTCAAACGGGGCGTTTTCCTCGATTGCGGTCTCTTGGGGCCGTTGGCGGGCCCGGGATTATCAGCAGTGGATGCGGGGATCACACTCTTCGCGGGGAGATGGTCGGGAAACCTGGGGTCGCGGAGTGAACACATCATGCCGGAGGTTGTCTGGGTCTTGTGCGGCGCAGTGCGGTGTGCTTCCCTTGGAGGCTCACGTCCGACTGAAGCAATCAGCACACAAAGTGCTATACAAGCGGGGCGGCCAGAAATCGCCCGCCACGGGTTGCCGCCGTGGTGATTACGCTGATTATATGATGGTTCACTGTGACAGCGCCACTGCACGGCCGACATTGGTTTGTTTAGGTGGTGCCGATCCTTCGAGCCTCGGGGGGGGGCTTTCGGACGGTTTCGCCGTTTCTTGCAGCGCTTCCTGCCTCGGGATGCGCTCCAGCAGCTGCGCCTCGCCGAAGGCGTTGTGGTGTTGCCCGAATCGTCCCACCTGTCCGCGGGAAACCCGAGCTGCGACTTGTAAGCCAAGTGGCCCCTCGCCGTCCACTGAAAACCAGACGCAGCAATCTGCAGACCGAGTTTTTTCGCCCTGCTTCGGTCCCCAGGACCCCCACAGATCGATCCAGCTCGGAAAATGTGGCACGAGGATCGGGTCTGTAGGGCTCCAGTCGTGACTGATCGCGATGATGGAACGTTTTTGCGACGTCGGGTCTCTGGGGGAGCACTACCGGGGCGCAGCGTCACGTGCGTCTACTCTCAATGGCAGACGCACAAGTTTGCTCTGTCTGCAGACGGCCCAAACATGCGACGTCTTGAACTTTTCAATGCCCGGTCCCCAGAAGTCCCGCCGGCCCTTTCCCAAGGGCCATGTTTTCCTCCCGAGTCGTTCTTGAATGGTCCTGGGGCCTGGCGAGGGCCCCCTGGGGCCGAAAACGTCCAACAACTGCCCGCTCCTGTGGTATCTTGGTGCGGGCGTGCCGACGGAGGGGTCTGCGCGCAGAGCTCCTATCTGAGCACCTCCGCCCGCCGGGGCGCTGCGCAGACCAGGCAGCGGAGCCAAGTCTTTGGAGGGCACCGGGTCCTGGACCTTTTGTCGCCGCACTCGGGCCGCCCCGAGCCCTCCACGGACCGCGGGGCCGTAAAAGAACGACTCGGGATGGAGAGCTGGTCTTGGGTTGCGCTGCTCCCATCGTGCTACTTAAGGACCACATCCGAGGAATAGTTTCGGGCACCCAGAAAGGTATCGAAACAATGTCGGACGAGTATCGCCTCCAGGCCCAACACGTGAAAACCCTCCCGTTTCGATAACTTTTTGGTGCTCGAAATTCTTTTCGGTGATCAAGGCTAAAGTAGGTTGGAACATCAGAAGTCTTGGGGAGGTCTCTGGGGTTCAGGACCTTTTTTCGTTGAGGCCTCCGTGCTTCACGGCGACCCACTGCCCCCAGGCGCGCCGCCAGGCCAGTCCAGGCCGAGGTGCGCGCCAGTCTCCCCGCCTCCTGTTTCTGTCCTCCCAGAAAGCACGTGCAATCGCAAGTCGCTCACGGTGAGCCTTGCCCTGGTGTGTAGGCAGTGTGCGTCGAAAGACAATTACATCGCGATCAAAAACAACACAGGTTCGCCAGCGTAGGCCCCAAAGCAGAAACGATTGCACAATGGATGTGCAGGCGTCGTAGTGTGATATATGGGGCGTGCGTGCAGAAATCCCACCCTCTCGCCCGGAACCTCCACTGCTCGCGCCAATATCCCACCCTCCCACCCACAACTTGTTCTGCAAACCCAACGCGGCCGCGATTGCGGTAAGTGCTTCGCACTGGCTGGCGCATCGTTGCGGCTGCGCTGGCGCGCGCAAAAACGCGCTCTGAGCCGCCAACTGATATGGCACAACTGATGCGGCCGCGATGGTGCTTACCGGTGGAATTTTCCAGCGCGTTTCAAAGACCGCGCTGACGCGATGGTGGTGGCGATGATGACGATGTCGATGGCAAGGCCAATGACCGCGCCGATGCTGGTGATGATGATGACGGTGATGTTGTTCATGCATCGGTGATGAATTCGATTGCTTAATGATGGCGGGAATCGCGGCATTTGGCGATGACGATGGCTGCGGTGATGCGGTGACGCTGGTGAGGATGCTGGTGAGGAAGTGCGCACGTGCAGAAATGCACGACGCCTGGCAGAAGCTGGATGAACAAGCATGTTGTGTTTGAAATGTCTTCGGAGCGTTCCCTCTCAAGTTCTCTGAACGACAACACTCTAAACATATTTCGAGACGCGCGCATGGCGGCGCGCGCACGTGGCTCTCGTTGTATTATGTGATACGGAATCGTGCACTGTCGCATGCGGGATCATCGCGGATGCACCGCGTGGTGGGACGATAATGCGGGCTCTGGACGAGACTGGTAAAATCATGTAGGTTCCTATAATTTCAGCACGTGCGCGCTGGCAGATAATCTGCAAGACTTCTGATGCTGGCGTTTGTGTGCTGAAGTGCTTGCAGCACGGATGTGTTCGGTATGATTATGGCACGGCGCGCGCGCGTGGACTTCGTGCAATCATAGGACGAGTTTTCACACATGGAATACTGTGACACGGGTGAAGGTTGGGTCAATGATTGGTTGGTTGGAACAATATGCTTTGATTCTAAAGATGGACAATCGTGCAAAGTAAACTTTTGATATATTAAAAGAACTGCCACCATGCCCCAGGGGGGGGGGTGATAACTGGATAACCCCACGTGGGTGGAACCAACATGATTTTTCGTATTCAGAAGAGAATATCTGCTGTGCGAGCTGTGAGGTGCAAGCTATCTAGCGGAACCGATGTGGCGCACTTAAGCAAACGGTGGCAACGGGCGGCAGCGTGGCAAATCCTCGGCGGCACCCCAAAGCGCGGTGGCCGACAACGAGGCGGCAACGGGCAACACGTGGCGAGATCTCGGCGGAGCCCCAACGGCCACGAGGCAGCAACGGGCGGCATCGTGGCGAAACCCCGGCGGACCCCGCAACGGCAACGAGGCGGCAACTGGCGGCAACGTGACGGTGGCGAAATCTCGGCAGGCCCCAAGCAACAATCAGGCGGCAACGGGCGGCAGCGTGGCGAAACCTCGGTGGACCCCCCAGTGGCGACGAGGCGGCAACTGGCGGCACCGTGGCGAGGCTTCGCCAGACCCATCAAACGGTGGGCGACAGCGAGGCGGCGACGGGCGACAGCGTGGAGAAGAGCCTCGCCGGAGCCCACCCGCCGCAACGAGGCTGCAACGGTCGGCAGCGTGGCGAAACCTCGCCAGACCCCGAAGCGGCATCGGGGCTGCATCGGGTTGCAGCGTGGCGACATCTCGGCGGAGCTCTGACGGCATCGAGGTGGCAGCGGATGGCAACGTGGCGAAGCCTAGGCGGACCACCAGGCGGCAACGAGGCGGCAACCAGCGACGACCGTGGCGAGACCTCGGCAGACCCATCCAATCTCTCAGGGCGACGAATGAGAATTCCTAAGTGCATGCAGTGTTTTGGGGAATTGGAGGACTCATCGACATGCGTTCAACATGAAAACAAAGAATGCGAATGGAAGACAAATGCAATTGCACTCGACATCAAAATCAAAATATGCTTCAACATCCAAACCGTAATGCGATACCCTCACCTATCACCAGAAGGATAGTCTATGGAGCATATGTGCAGCCTTCCTCTGTACAGTTATCTGGCTAAACACCTGTTACCCCACAACCGCGGGACAACCTCAACACAACCATGCGGGACAACCACACGGGACAACCACGCGGGACAGCCACACGGGACAACAACGACGGGGCAGCCACGGGGCAACCGCACTGGGACATCCACGGGAAAACCACGGCACAAACGCACGGGAAAACCACGGGTCAGCCGTCAACCAACCACTGGACGATCACGGCACAACCGCACGAGACAGCCACGGGACAGCACGAGGACTGCCACGGGGAAACTCGGGAACAGCGCCACCACCACGATTGCGGGCCACCTGAGAGGGAAGCAGAGTTGCCCTCCTCCTCCTCCTCTTCTTCCTCCTCCTCCTCCTCCTCCTCCTCCTCCTCTCCTCCCTCTCCTCCTCCTCCTCTTCCTCCTCCTCATCCTAGACCCTGGGTGCGGGCAAATCTTGCATGTCGCCCGCTTGGGCAGCTTCGCTTCGCCGGTGCGCGCGGCGCGGCACGGACCGACTCGAAGCCGAAACCGTCTGCCACGCTGGGCACGCTTCCTGTTCTCCAGTACGCCGCGTGCGCATGAGACAGGCTCTCAACGACGGGAAGAAATTGGATACGGCGAAGGCACTTGAAAAATACACAGGGTCTGGAAGCCCGTGAAACACCATCCGAGGCTTGCTAATGGACATCACCGCCGCCTTCATCAGATCAGGAACCCTCAAGGGTCTGAAGCCTCCTGGGCACGCTCCCCGACGAACGCCCCACCGTATACTGCGCTCGTCTTGCGTGGAATAGTCAAGACATTGGCGGGCTAGCGACAAACATCAGCAGACAGCAGAAACCAGCCGGTGGCAATTGGCGGCACGCGCCCCGCGCCAACCCTCCACCAATCTCGGCGGTGGACAGACCTCCCTTTAGTACACCGCCCTGTAGTGAAAACGGCCTAGGACCGAAACCGACGGACTTGGACCCGCAAAAGTGACGGCCGCGACGCCCTCTCACGAACCGACAACGACCAATTCGCTAATCGACGTGTCAAGATAAGAGGTCGATCAACCTCCACCAATCAATAAGGAGGCCTCCCAGATGGGGTCTGCATAGGTGCGGTCGGAAGAGTGCACCGCATCGCCCATGTATTCGGCGACGTCGGCGATGCATCGGCGACGTCGGCGTGGAGGAAATGGAACTTCACATCGAACCACCTTTTGGAGGCCTGGAAATCGGCACCAACACCAACACAAGGGGTTGCCTCCACAGGGGGAAGATTGTCCTAGATCGGTGTTGGTGATCTCTTCCCTCGGTGGAGGAACACCATCGATATTGGTGTTGGTGTCAACCTATAGGCCTGCGAACCTCGCCAATGCACCGGCGATGCATCGGCGATGCGGCGCGATCCTCCGATCCCATCTACTCCGACCCCATCTGGGAGGCCTAGCATCAAAGCAAATGCGATCGAGCCCGACGCACGTGTGACGGGAAAACTGCTGTCTTGCATCTTCGGGGGGCCTTGTCTGTCCCGTCGCGCCGCGACCCGCATCGAATCCGTGTCGAGCCCGTGCCGAGAGCGTCGAATCCGTGTCGTCCGCGCCGAACCCGCGTCGGAAAAAAAGACCGCCATTTACTTTTTTTGATCCGCGGGTCGAGAGCGCACCTCTTCCGGTCGAAGCTAAGCGGGCCGCGCACAGCTTTAATTAACAGAGAGGGAGAAAAAGAGAGGGGATAATTAAAAAAGACCGCCATTTACAGGACAGGAGAGGTGCCCCGAAGATGCAACAGAATTCAGCCACGCGCCGTCAAGGCACAATCAGAGCCCGACGCCAACATGACGGGAACGCTGCCGGCGGTGGGTGCTCTCCGCCGCCTTTCAAGCTCGCCAGGTCCGTGCTCGGAGCACGGACCTGGCGAGCGTGAGAGGCGCACTTGTTGTCAGCGCGACCCCTGCACTCTTGGTCAAAAAGAACTACTGGCGATTGCAGCAGCGAGCCTCACGCAGGGAACCAGCAATGACATAAACAGAACAAATCAGAGGTCCGCGCGGATTCCTCTGATCGGCGCTGGAGGCCCCTGGCGGCGCATCCGGCGACGCCCGTGGCGCGCTCCGCACGCCAGGGAGGGGGGGTCCAACGCGGATCCGATAAATCCGCGCGGACCTCAGAGTTGCTATGTTTATGTCTTTGTTTGTTCCCCCTTCATGGGAGAAAATTGAAACTGGCACGCTTTGAAGGACTTCGCCAACACGTTGCCAATCATAGCCGTCATAGCGCAAGCCCGTTGCCTACTCCAGCAACTCCCCACAGGAAGACCTTCCAATGACATGCGAGACCCTTACAGATTTTGCAGACACGATCGAATGGGCAACCGAGATGCAACTCGATACCAGTAGTTCTGGCATCGCTGGCAATTAGCGTTAATACCTCTCTATATATATATAGATCTGTGGCGTCTCTGTGAAGCCCCAAGCACCCATGCGAATGGAAACCAACGTTTGCATACCTTGGGACGGATTTTCGATCTAGACCGTATGTACGATGTGCCCCAAATGCAGCAATTCATCAGAGACTCCCGCGTATCGTCCTGAGAAGTGCACATGGCAATCGAAAGATCGGCTATCTTCGCTTCTACCCCTTCACACCAAGAACCCGCGTACATTGGAATACCAAACTCTCGAGACCGCCACTGTTCGAAAACATCCGGTCATGAGCCTTTGAAAAACTGACTTCCCAACCGTGACACCAAGATACAAGGGGGGAGTTTCCGACCCTCCGCCGACCATTTTGAATTGTGTCCTTGTGGTCAACGTGTGTCCCGCCGACTTTGTCCACCGGTTTTGTCAGAGAGCTTCTGGTCGAAAGCGTCAAACAAACAAACAACACAACACCTCAGACCAACGCACATGTCATAGGTTCATCGTGCATTTGGGTGTGTAAGAGCTGTCTCGGGGACCTTTCGGGTTGTCTTGGGAACCGCTCGGGGCGTCTCATCTTGGGCCCTCTTCGGCCGTATTGACGCGTATTGGGGTCCTGTGGCAGCTCTCTTGGGCCGCGTCAGCGTCCGCCGAGGCGATCGCAGGGCTGTCTTCGGCCGTCTTCAGTCCCTCTGAGAACCCTGTGGGAGCGTTTTCGGGCCCTCTTGGGGTTGTCTTCGGCGTTTTTGAGCAACCTTTGGTCCATGTGAAGCGCTTGTGAGGCCATGACAAGCCGAAAAGCTGAATAAACCGAAAAACGCGGTGTACATGTACTATTTCCCCTAACGGTGCCTGTTCTTAGGTGTTCTTGTCTCGCGTCTTAAACACTTGGATGGGTGTGCCGGTGCTTCGTTTGATTGACGCCCGTGGGCGCCTCGAGTTAGCTGGGTGATCCAAGCGTTCTCCTGTTGGACGCCCGCGAGCGCCCGCGGGCGCCTCGTGTCCATTGGGTGTCCGAGATTTTCGCACGGCGGGCGCCTCGTGGGCGCCTCGTGTTGGCCGAGTGCCCCGGACTGCTGCCTGGCAGAGCGCCTCGTGGACGCCTGTGCCTTGAACGGCGCTTCGACTGATTACACGGCTTGCACCACGTACCTTGCACCACATAGCTTGCGCAGCACAGCTTGCTGCACCACAAATATTGCACCACGTAACTTACACATACAGAATGCAAAAATCTGGCTGTTGGTGCTCATGTTGGCAAACGCACAATATGCCCTCCGAGCCTTCCAAAGCGCCCCTCAATAATCCCAAATCCGTCCTCGACCTAATGGAAACCATACTCTTGTTGATTCTGGCTTTCTCGCTTCCAGTGGGCCTCGGAGGCTTCGAGATGGCCCCACCATGGCCCACGAGAGGTCGAATCGAGGCCCAATGGGCCCAGAAGAGCGTCCAGAAAGCGCTCAATAGCGTCGCAAAAAGGCCCCAAGAGACCAGTTGTCGGTCCCCGGGGTGGGGGAATTAAAACAATTCCCCTTTTATGGGCAAGTGGGCACAATGGAGTCACGATGGCTCCAAGAGGCTTCCAAAGAGGCTCCCCAAAGGCCTAGGAGAGGCTTGCGGAAAGACAAATCCGCGATGGTCTGTACGGTCGACTCGTCGTCGTCGTCGTCGTCGTCGGCGGCGGCCTCCTCCTCCTCCTCCTCCTCCTCCTCCTCCTCAATGACTTCAACGATGCGGACCTTAGGTTCCCTCCGTGGGGCCAGGGGGGTGAAACACCGAGAGGTAATGGGAGAAGAGAGAAAACTCGAGGTATCCACGAACCCGGTAAGGAACTTGAGCCAAACTTTCTTATGACGCGCTTGCGGCACCTTCCCGTTGCTTGCCTGCAACCACTACCTCCCGCACGTCCTGCTTATCCACCTCCTTCTCCTGCTCCTCCCGCGCCTGGCGCATGTTGGTCCCCCTGGGGCAGTGTATATTTTTACGTATGCAGGCTCCGGCGGGCTGAGTCCTTCGCTGCCGGCCGTGGACACGTGAAAATATGTGCCTCGCGCGCACGCGCCAGATGCGTGTTGGATCCCCCCTCCGCGCACGTACTTTTGCGAGTCCAAATCTGGCGGGGCTACTCTGGGTCCCGTGCCTGCGGCCCCGTCGTGGCCAGACACATGTCAAAACACGTGCCGACCGCACGCGTGCCGAGAGTCGTATTGGAGACCCAACCCTCCGCCCACGCACGCATGTCCAACTCTGGCGGGCAAAGTGGGGTCCCTCGCCTGCGGCCCCGTCGTGGCCAGAAACATGTCAAAACACTCGCCGAACGCACGCGTGCCGAGGTTCATGTTGGACCCCCTCCGCACACGTATACGTGTCCGAGTCCGGCGGGCTGAGTCGGGTCCCTCGCCAGCGGCCCCGTGGTGGCCAGAAACATATAAAAAGACTTACCGAACGCACGCGTGCCCAGATTGATATTTGAGACCCCCCCCTCCGAACACGTATACGTTTCCAAGTCTGGCGGGCTAAGATGGGCCCCTCGCCCGCGGCCCCGTCGTGGCAAGAAACATGTAAAAAACACTTGCCGAACGCACGCGTGCCGAGATTCATGTTGGAGGCCCCCCTGCCGCACACCCACTCTTCCGTGTCAAATCCCTACGGCTGCTGTTCGGCACCTTGGTGGTGGAGGGCCTTTGATCCTCAAAGGGAAAGAGAAGTCTGGGCCTGAGCCCTTACTGGGAACAACAAGAGGTAAAGGACATCTCCTCCTCCTCCTCCTCCTCCTCCTCCTCCTCCTGCTCCTCCTCCTTCCTCCCCCTTCCTCCTCCTCATCCTCCTCTGGTCCCTCCTCATCATCCTCCACCTCCTACTCTTCCTCTTCTTCCTCCTCCTCCTCCTCCTCCTCCTCCTCTTCCTTCCCCCCGCCCTCCTCCCCTTCCTCCTCCTCCCTTCTTCATTCCTGATCCTCCTCCCGCCTCCTCCTCCTCCCCCCCCTCCTCCTCCTCTCCTCCTCTCCTCCTCCTCTCCACTTCCTCCTGCTCCTCCTTCCTTCATTATTTCCTCCTCCTCCTCACCCTCCTCCTCCTCCTCCTCCCTCCTCCTCCTCCTCCTCCTCCCTCCTCCTCCTCCTCCTCCTCCTCCTCCTCCCTCCTCCCCTTTCCAGAGATCGCGGCCGCCCGGCCCCGAGGGAGCCCCAGGAATGCAGGAATAGGGCCCTAGGACGACCCCAGGGCAGCAGGATGGCCCCGGGAGTCCTCCAGTGAACACCTCGGCCGAAAGCACCGCGCAGACACGATTCCCCCCCTCCCCCACGGCTCGGCTATGGCTCCCCGTACTTCTCCAGGGGTGCAGAGTGCAGTCGCCGGAGCAGGCTCGTGCGGTGAGGCCGTGAAGGTCAGAGCTGCGGCGGCACGGCCACCTTTCTGCAATCGGTCAACGTGCGCTGCCACCCGATTCTGCGCCCCCGCCACCCCTCCGATCGGCATGGGGCACAGCATGGGAGGCCAGGGTAGTGCACCGCCCTGGAAAAACAATGCAACTTTAACCATCGAGTTGTTTGTCTTCGTCGCCTTCGGTCGTTCGTAGTCTTTGGCCTCGGGGAGCCATTTTCGGGCCCTGGGGGGGACCGGCAGAAACGCACCCGGGACGAAACACTACCCCCAGGGACATTGCATTACTTGTCGATGGGGAGTGTAGGAGCGAAGCGCCGACGCGACCCCATGTTGCCGCCGCGGCCTGGCCCAGGCCGCGGCGGCAGCATGGGGCCGAATGGGCACATCTGGTAAATGCTCAACGTAGTTTCCCGCTCCTGTCTGCGCCCCCGACGACCTCTCCAACGCGGCTGTCCCAACGCGTGCTCAGACACTCCCTTGATCCTGGCAACACGCCTGGGCATCATGTCTGGATGGATTGGGCGTTCCACCGATCGTTCTGGGCGGCTGTTTCACTGCATGCTCTTACTTTACTCTTCCCTAATCAAAACAACCCTCCTGGAGATCGTTTCTGGGTGGGCTGATGGGGATACGCGAAGCGACGTTGATTATACACATCATGCCAGAAACATGTCAACGGTGCCGCTTCACTGAATCCCTGGCGTCCCGAGGCCATGAAAGCCGAAAGCTCAAATGTTGTTCACACTGCCCCTTTGCAACTTCCAACCTTGCACTATGTGAAATCGTCATACGTTTCCGAACAGCCCCTTTGTCTCAGGAGTACCGTTCATTATGACTCTGCGATGCGGTGGGGGCATTGGATGGGGAACCAATGGATAAAGAATAAGGAATCCAGGGTCTGGAAGCCGGTGAAACACGAGCTGAGGGTTGGCCAAGTATATCACCACCGCCCTCATCAGATAAGGAATCCTCCAAGGTCTGAAGCCTCCTAGGCGCATTCCGTACCGAACTCCCCCACCGTAATACACCTTCAGCGTTGGGCAGAACTCACCAACACAATATATCCCATGCCCGTGTCGTACTTACTACATTGTATATAACCAGGCTTACGGAAGGCTGCTACTGCGAAGTGTGTCACCAGAAGGCCCAATTGTGTGCATAAACCATAAAGGCAGACGGCTGCACAGTACATGGTGGGCGATCAATAAGACATACCACATAAAACGCGCTCGTGCCATATTGGATGGCTATATTGAATGGCTCTACATAAGACCCCAAAAGTGTACTTGGTCGTATCTGTCGAGGCCCGCTGGGATGCCATCCTTTCGAAAACGCTGGAATATTACCCAGATTTCCGTGACGCGTGTGGAGGGACAAGCGACTGTCCACGAAACTGCAAGGGCGGCCATTCAAGGTCACCACTCCAAACATTGAAAAGGCAATCCAAGAACGTTCATCTCGAAGGCTCTGGGACTTATAACATATAATGTGCTCGCCACTGCAGTGCGACGTGCACTTTGGCACGAACTCTGTCGCGGCGACAGCGCCCCGCCGACGGACTCAAAAAAAATTGCTCGGGAAGAGGGAGCTCATGGAAACAATAACTTCTGTGATGGGAGGTGCCTGACTTGATGTGGAAAGGAGGGGGGGCCGCATACATGCTGAATCGCTGGGATGCTTACCAGGCGAACAGCATTACAGGATGCCGCGGAAGACACTGGCACAATCTTGAAACACACGGCGGCGCAAACAAACTGCATACTACCAGTCTGCCGTACGACCCCCTCAACATGCTCCACCATCTGACTGGGCAACCAATTGACTGGCCTACGATGGCTACGTGGCCATCCGTGTTGCCACGCGTATGCATGAATGTGTGCGTGCGTGCACGCCTTCACGCACGTACATACTACGAACGCGTCCTTGTACGCACAAGTGCATGCCTTCCTCTTACGCATGAGCCCCACCACGCAATCAACACGGTCCACCCGTCCCAAGTGCTGAGGTGTGGGCAGACCCTCCCCAAGGCCCGTCGCCCTGTCGGCCTCTCGTGCTGACGTGTCTCGAGCCGATGACTCGTCGACATGTCGACCCTCGCTCCAGGGACACTCTGACCCGAAGGCGTTCGACACGTCGGCCTGCCAGAATGCTGGGCCCTCGAGCCATTGCCAGAGTGCCCCGTCGCCCCGGGGGATCGGGACGCCGCCGCCAGCACCAGCAAGCCCACTCTCGATGAACACCAAGAACGGCTGATGCGACGACGCAGGAGAAACGAGACCGACCCGACAAGGCTGGACCGCACGAGAACGTGCTTACCAGGAAATTGGAACACACACACACACACATAGCTGGAACAACATGTGGAACACGTACATGCTACGCCCTGGAAGCACATGCGGAACGCATGCGTTCCTGTCGTAGGAGTGCCGAGCGCAGGAGCACCATCTGGCCACATGCGTATTCAGTTCACGCCAAGGCCAGCCTCGTCATGTGTGTACAACTTCCTGGTAGGACTTTGTTTGACTTTCCGAGGGTGAAGCGGGTCCTCATATGGCCGCGGCAGTGGCCCTCCAAGGTGACAATATCGAACTGCGTCCGTTGCTGCCCCATTGGTGAGCGCCACTACCCAGTGGCACTCGTCACGACGTGTCAGCTCAAGGGCACGGGAGTCAGCCCACTGAGGCAAAAGGAGGCCTCGGGGTGCTTCGCGACAGCAGACGGGCAGAGCCCCCGCATTCCCCGCGCGATGGGGGGAGGCCGTACCGGGTGAGACAACGCCGGGCCATTCGATCGCAAGAGCAGCCACATCGTAAGTCGAGCCTGTCCCCCTACAGGTGGATCTTGGGCGGCAGATTAAAAATACGCAGACAAATACTCCAAACATGCCCAACAATAGTCAAGACATCGCCCCCATACATTATTTTTGAAGATTCCTCCTGTAGAGGGACACGCCCGACTTAAAGCTAGCTGCAATTTCTGCGCAACGTGCCAGCGACACTGAAAACTGCCACACTGGTTACCTGCGGCGCCGCTGGTGGGCGCCGTCGGTCGTGCACACCGCCCTGCGCGGACACGAAAACCATCACGGGAAGCCAACTTCGCTCAAGGATGCGCGAAGATTGAGGCCGACACGGTCTCACACGCTTGCAGTTACCGTCGGGCCATGCTGCTGCAGCAGCTCCTGCAGCATCTCCTTCAAGTCCTGCGGCGGCCGTTTCACTCAACCGTCTGCGACACTCCACCCCGCCGGTGCGCGGAACACATCGTCAAGATAATTCGAATCGCCATGGGGATCCGCAGTATACACACCAACACCTGCTTGCTCCGATGGTCTGCAGCTCGCTGGGAAATTTGTGACCAACAAGAAAGAGCGACGGGATCCATCCACTGTCACTGGCCAGCCAATCCTGGGCCCAGGAGCGGTGTATATATGCCTTCCTGGCTCAGGGATTGCACCGCTGCTCGGCACAGGATGGGCCTGGCTAAGGCCGGTGGACATGTGTAGATCCCTGGCCCAGAGAGGAGGAGGAGGAGGAGGAGGAGGAGGAGGAGGAGGAGGAGGAGGAGGAGGAGGAGGAGGAGGAGGAGGAGGAGGAGGAAAAGGACGAGGAGGAGGAAGAGGAGGAGGAGGAGGAGGCAGTGGACACTGCCTAGATCTCGAACCAGCGGAAACATAGACATGCGCCGTCCCCGTCGGAGCGCCAGGCTGCGGGGGGCCCTGCTGGACTGCGGTCCTGCTGGCGTGCCCATCGTGCTGCCTCTGGCTCACCGCCTCTCGTTCTGCCTGTCCTGCCGCCTGCTTGCTGTCCCCTCCAAAGGGGGTCCTGGCCGAACGGAGTTGCTCCAGGCTTCCCACTGGCACGCATCCAAGAACGCCCCACAAGCCTAAGACGCCCAAACACGGCCTCAAGGCCTCACCGGGACGGTCCAGGGTGCCCCAATGGCTTACCAAGATGCCCCCAAGGCGCGCCGAGAAGGCAAAGATGGGACATCTGCAGTTGCTCTGTAGGTTCATGCCTGTGGCGCCCAAGACTGAGCATTCGTACCGATTGTCTAGATGCGTGTTGCACAGGGGGTTCCAGCAATTCCAACCAGCTCGCGCCGCAGACAGAACTGAACGATCTACACAAAGCACAGGGCACACATTCGCTGGTCCATCGGGCCGACGGCATGGTCGTCTATGCGTGATCAAATAGCTGGTTTTCTAGCCCGCGTGCACGGGCCCCCTTGGGGGATCTGCTGGCCTCAGTTTCGCCCAGGTCGTCCCAAGAGCGCCCCAAGAGCGCCCTGACAGCGCGCCAAGAGCGCGGGTCAAAGCGTGTCAGGCCTCACGATGGCCCCACGATGGCCGAAAGACTGTGCCAAGACGGCCCCAGGATGGCTCGGAATGATCCTGGCTACCCTTATAGTGCCCAGATGGCCGAAGATTCTCTCCTTGGAGGTTCCCCGGATCTAGCCAAATGACGGAACAAACATTTACTTACCCAGCTTGTGGCCTCACGGCCTCTGCGGGCTCCATTGGGCTTATCCGGCCCCGAGGTGGCCCCAAGGAGGTCCCAAAACAGCCCTAAGAGGGCCTCGATGTTCTATGGTTCAGACATTCCTCGGTGACCCAAAGGGGATGTACTCGACCAGATTGAAATGTCCGTCCAGTCCATGGGGCTGTCCAGGAGGGCCCGGATACGTCCAAATATTACAGATCCCATGTGTTCCCGAGAGAAGTTCGCATTCGCAACTTTTTGGGGCGTCCGAGAGCCCGACAGCCGAGAAGGCCTCGAAGAGGACTCCAAGAGTGCCCAAGAGAGCCCCGAGGTAGCCCAGCAGGCCCCAGAGACGGCCCCAGTGGGGCCCCCGTGCGGTCCAAAAGGCATCCAAAAAACGGCGCTGAAGCGCCCTAAAGAGAACCCCAAGACGGCCCAGGAACACCCCAGAGACGGCCTCCGAAGGCCCCGCCCCAGCGCGCTGGGGGAATCGCGCGGCAGCGAAACTGCGTAGCATGCAAATTCGAGCTTCTTGCCCAAATCTCCCACTACCAGCATCACCACTGGACAACCGTGGGACAACAGCACGGGACAACCACAAAACCACCGACGAAGAACCACCTGGCAGAACACGGGACAACCACAGGACAAGCGCACAGGACAACTGCGCAACAACTTCTGCCAGCTGACTTCTCGACTTAACGCTAACCTGCCCCACCACCCCACCACTCCTCAACTCTTCTGATAAACCTCAAACTCTTCCGAACCTCCTAACTTCTCATTGCTCTGACGACGTCTCTAACCATCCCACCCACTATCCGACCATGCGACGCCCACGCGGGACAGCAACACGCAACGGCGCGATAAACGGAACCGTAGATCATGGCAACCCGCACTACAGGACAATCACGGGGCGTCCGCGTGGAGCAACCATAGGGCAACCACGGGACAACCAGATCACCACGGAGCAACCACATACCAACCACGGGACAACCACCAAAAGACAACGGCTGGACAACCTGAACCCACCAGGGCGACCTCGGAGAGGGGGGCACCAATCCGACACGAAATATGCATTACTGTGGCAAGATCTTGCGCAGCTTCGCATCGGCCGCACGCGCGGCACGAACCGAAACCGACTTCCCAGTGGGGACTTAAAACAGGCCCCCAACCTTCGATCTTTACCTAAAATCGCCTCTCATCATATCTTTGTTTGAGAGCTGACCGTGTCAAGCTTCACTAACTGGCACGAATCGCAAACAGCTCAAGGACGCTCCTCTGAGATTGTGCCTCCCTGGGGCGACTCCGAACAGTGCGCGGTCGACAAATGGAAGGGGCCCGAGCCCGAATTACCCGGCCAAAGGTGGCCCACGAGACCCTCGTTGGGAAGTCTGCCCTGCTCTTGGAGGTGGCAGAGACGGCAACCGTCGCTGCCCCTACGCTCTCTCCCCCTCTGCGAGAACATGCTCTTGAACACCACTCTGGTCAAGCAGGTCTGCACGTAGCCCTTTCCGGGCTTGCAGTCCAGCCCCAAAGGGAGCGGCTTAGGGGAAGGACGGGGGTGGATCAAATACTTGCTCCTTCTCCAAACCACTCCGATATTGGACTGATGTTCATTGATGCGCCTCAGGTATGCCGCTACGCTGCTCATTCCATGTGCGGATTGCGATGTTCGACGCGGCTTCCGGCACTGTGCCCATGCGCCTTCCACGATCTGAGGCTCTCGCACGCATTGAACCTTGAACGCGAAACAGAAAGCTCCCGACGCGGTGCTCCTTCGCGTCCTTGGCAGAAGACGCAATCTGACCATGCGGCCCCTGCAGTGCTTCAAGCTGAGCGCAAAAGAAAGAACCTCTCCTCCAACTTGTCGTCGATCGCGTCCATGCGCTTCTGCTGCGCCTGAGCACTCCCCGCCTCAATGGCCGCCGAACCGAAAAGCGGCATTACTTCCCTATCTCCCCGACCTGGCCATCATTCCGTCCAGTTCGTCGCTGCTTGCGCGTCTGCCTACCAATTTCGCCGTACTGCTGTGATGACCCTTTTCTGAGCAGCCATGAGTAAGAGCGGTGCCGCAGGGAAAGGGGTGCCGCATGATGTGGCCCTGTGGACGATTTGGGTGGGAACCTATCACATGCAAAGGCCTTCTCGAGCATGGAGGGAAGAATCTCTCTCGAGCCCAGACGAAAGGGGGGGATAGCAAAAGGGGGTTTGAGAATCAGCTCACGTAGCTGATTTTCCCGGCGCCTCCCGGCGCCGGAGGCGGCCATGTATCGAGGAATGGGTCCCGATCGGTGGGGCCGAAACCAGCTGCATGCAGCAAATTTCGTACCCCCCCTTTCCCAATCCCCCCCTTTCGTCCGGCCCGACTCTCGGCGTGGGGGACAAGGCTGTCACGAATTGCTGCCGTCCGTGCGATTCCTACGGTGGCCACCGCACAGATGGCTGCGCTGGTACGATGGTGGAAGAGTGCTGCAGGCACTAGGCCAGCAGCATCTGACTGCACGACTGTGTGTGCATGTGTGTGTGCGTGTGTGTTGTCTGTTTGTGTGTGTGTGTGCGTGTTTGTCTGTGTGTGCGTGTGTTTGTCTGTGTGTGTGTGGGGGGGGGGATATGTGCGCGCGTGTCTGTGTGTCTCTTGCTCTCTCGGTATCTCTTCTTCTTCTCTTTCCTACATATATCTATACATATACACACATGAACACATGCTCACCGATGTGTGTATAACACACGTTTGCGTGTTTGGTACATGCTTATACACTTCATGTGTATGAATAAAGGTGCATATATATATGTAATAGGATGCATCGATATTTTATATGGACAAACGTGCATACACACGTGTATGGGTTGACCCAATTCTCCATACACCTATACATACACAAACTCGCGCGCTTCGCGCGCTGTCAAATTCTACTTTTCACGGGGCCAAACGTATTGCGCGTCCGAGATGCCGTGTCAGGATGATTAGGCTCTTGACTTGGAAACGCACGCCTTGGTGTTTGAAGTGTCGGCTTGAGCATTCGGATTCGCAGCAGACCTGGGCTATATTCGGGAAGTATTGCACCTCCCTTCGGGACCATTTGATCCCCCGAGGCCATCTTGGAGCTACGCGTTGGGATTCCTGTTTGTCTTTGGCTGTGTTGGCCCTATTGGAAGTCCCGTGCGGGCTCTCTGGCGGCTTCTTGGGGCCACGCTGTTCTGCTGGAAACTTCCTGGGGCAGCCTGCGGGGCCTCCTGGGGCGGTCGTGGGGCACTCGTGGAACTTCTGCGTGGCTCCGGGAGCCTCGTGGGGGAGCTCGGGGAAGGCTCCCAGAAGACACTCGGAAGGGAGGCGCCAATAAGGGGTCCCGGGGGTGCCGTGTGCGTGCGCTGCAACCTGGCCCCCCCGTGGTCGGGCTTCATTTCTATCCAAGAGGCAAAAAAGAGGAGTGAGGTGGCAGGGCGAGTAGGGCAGAGGAAGGCGGGAAAAGGCGGAAGCCACGTACGGAGGAGGGAACGGGGAAGAGGGACGGCGGAGGGAGGAGGCGGACGTAAAGAGAGATGGGGGGGGGGGGGAGGAGGAGGAGGAGGAGGAGGAGGAGGGGGAGGAGGAGGGGGGGGAGGAAGAGGAGGAGGAGTTTTTTTCCCGCGCAGGCGAGCATCAATATTCCATACAGGCCCGTAATCCGTGATCAGCAACAGCAGGGCGGCGGCAGGCCATGCCTGCCAACTTCAATATCCGTGCAGGAGGGGGGAGCAGCGGCAGCAGAGGAGCAGCGAAGGGGAGAGAAAGGACAGGGTACTGGATGCCCGTGCACAACGGCTGGCCGATCTTCGCCCACCCGTGGGAGGTACCGAGGTACCTCGCGCGCGGGGCGGGGCGGGGCAGCGCCGCCCGCTACCGATCCTCCCGAACGAGTCCTCGGCAGCGGGGGGGCGCACTCGGTGACGGGGGAGGACAGAGTCCATGCCCCACGAGCCTCGGGCGCTCGCAACCCAGGCCACCGTCACCACGACCCACAACCCAGGCACGAAACACGCCTAGACAAAATCGAGAGGCAAGCACCCTACCTCCCAGAGAGGCGCAACGGGCACAGATGTACAGGTCGTCGACGGGGCGGGCGGCGGGGGCGGCAGGGGGCGGCGGGGCGGGTGCACGCGCGCCCCCGCGCGCGCCCCCCAAGCCAGGCGGGGGCCCAACCCCAGCAGCACCAGCACACGCACGGAGGAGCAAGCGGCAGGAGGGCCGAGGGGGCGGGCCGGGAGAAAACCAGGGGAAAGAGGGGAAGGCAGGGGCGGGAAAAAACCGAGGACCCAACAACGCCCACCCCGCAGGGAAGGGGCAGCGGCAGAGGCAGGGAGACGGAAGACAGCAAGCGACAGGAGAGGCAAGGGAACACAGAGACAAGCACCAGAGCACACGCGCGAGAGATGAGAGGGGGCGGTCACACTCAGACGACATCACTTCACGAGGCAGCCCGCCCAATACACAGTGCTCAGAACAGTCGTGCAAAAATCAACTCACGCATGGCGTCAAGGATCTGCTCGGTGTCCCTCTTACCCTCCGCGCTTGTACTGGGCGCCGGTGCACGACGGGAGGCCGATCTTCGCTCACCCGTGAGGTACCGAGGTACACTCAGACGACATCACTTCACGTGGCGGCCCGCACAATACGCCGTGCCCTGAACTGTCGTGCAACACCAGTATACCGACGAGCCAGAAGACGCAATCGGGCCACGAAGACCTGGGACGAGGGGACCTGTGTCAAACGCCGATGATGGGCGTGTGTCTTAAGGAATGCATCGATGAAGGCAGCGCAGGCAACGTCGCGGTCGAGCCCCCAGGAAGGTCCCATCAGACATAGACAGGTAAGCCAGGTATCTCGGTGCTGCCACATCTCCCTCCGCGGCGTGGGTAAAGCTTCCAACCCAGGGAGACGGTGCAGTGCCAGGTCGCGGAATCGATCGCAGATTTCGTAGTGGTGAAGGTCATCGGGGGCCACGCACCCAAGGCAGCACCCACGGTCATTCGCATGAAAACGTGCCGAAGTACAAGCGCCCCTGGGCAGTACACGGAGAACGTTGGTAGCCAGATGGGTGCACGTGGCACGCTCCACTGCGCGCAACCTAGTCCGCAGACGGAACATATCCTCGAGAGGTGCTGCAACTAACCACCTCGATACCCGTACACTCAGACACAACAATGGAGTGGCAACAATACGAACCGACCGTAAGTGCCGATGGACCTTGGCCTGGATAGGACGGGCAGTTCGATCAATGGGGGAGTTCACGAGGTCCGCAGCATCCTCATTCGTCGTGCGTATCATCGAATGGCACCACCACCCAGAAAACATACGGGCATGGATAAATTCATCATCAGTCAAGCCACTAGATAAGCCATCTAACTCATAAAGCGCATCATCTAATGACTTGCGCCGCACTACCACCCGAAATTTCGTAGCTTGATCATGCAGTCCCAGGTCCACGAATTCAGGTGAGATCCCAAGGTCACGTAACTGGGTGAGCATAGCGTAGTTCAATGCATGCCGAGGTCCCGCTGTTAGTATCTGCAATGCTTCCCTATACTGACGCCGAACCCCTGGGGTGACCCTCACCAGCTGAGTCCGACACTGCAAGACGGAGAGGCAATTAGAGTGGAACAGGCGGATGGTGGTCGCCAAGCCCAGCGAGAGAGGGAGCGAAGAAGACGAACTCGCTGCCAGAACTTATTCATCGTTTCCACCCAGGCCACCTCATGGGCCGTTGGGCCCACCCAGAATCCGAGGTACAAAACTCTGGTGGCGAAACGGACTGAGGCGAAACGGCTGCCTTTCCGAGTCATGTGGGCAGCGAGGGCATCTCCATTCAGCGTCCCGCAGATCGGGACGTAGCATTTCCCCACATTCAACGAGAGACCAATCGCGGAAGAGAGCAAGTCGAGAAGCAGCAAGGTGGTCATGGGATCGATGATAATGTCACATAGACCAACGCAGCAGTCATCAGCGCGCGCCAATTGGACACCTACACGTTCGACGCGGCGGGCACGGATCCAGCGCAGTGCGGGGTCCAGGGCCAGATCAAAGAGGGTCATTGACGCAGGGCCCCCCTGCCGCGCACCTCGCCCCACAGGGAAAACCGTTTCGGCAGCGCCCTCAAAGCAAAACAGGGCCGCATTGTTGGCGTACAGGGCTTTGAAGAAACCCACGGTCTCACTGGGAACCCCCATGGCCACCAAAACGGCAAAACTCCACTCGGCCAGGATCGAAGGGAACGCCGCCTTGAAATCGGTGAACAAGACCCCCGCCTTATCTATCCCACACATGTGTTGGATAAGGCCCCATTTTTCTACTTCAACGACATTGTCTAATATGTTACGCCCTCGAACCCCACCACGCTGGGAGACGCCCGCCGTCTCAGGAGCGACGTCATTGAGCCCCAAACAGAAGGCATCGGAGAGTATCTTCGCATCCGCATTCGCCGGGGAGAGCGGGCGGGTGGAGGCAGGTGCACGAGAGACAACGTCGCTGCGACCCCTGGGGTCGCTGCCCTTCGGGAGGAACACCATGCGACTAACCCGTCATTCAGAAGGGAGAGCACCTCCTGCACGGTTGAAAACCTCCTCGTCAACCTCGAATAGAGCATCGGTCGCCTCAGGGACCTTCCAGCACCCATATGGGATCCCATCAGGGCCAGGATCAGAATGAAATTTATGGCCGACACGGCCCCGAAATTCATCCGCGTCAAGTTTCCACCGTGGGGCAATAGTACAGTCGCCAACTGTCTGAACATGGGTCAGCGTTTCTTCCCAATGAGTCGGGCCGTAATCCGCCTGTGCAAAGACCTTACCCCAATGGGCAACCAGTGCCGCAGAAGCCGCTTCTGGGGAGGTACACGGGGCCCCGCTCTCGTCCAGAACGCCTAGCACTCCAGTCCTCCTCCTCATGACATCCCACCCGCGCCTAAGAGCCACCAGCCTCCGCCTCTTCTTGGTCCTGACCTCCTCCACATGGTTACTATGATCCAACTCCTCCAATTCCGCGCCAAACCAACGCCCCTTCAAGGTCAGTACCAAACTGTGGAGGCCATCAGGATCAGCGCACACACCGCCGTCGACGCCGAAGCAAGGCAGGAGAGAAGCGTAGCAGCGGATGGCACGAATACAGAGGTACCACTGCCGACCCCTCCATCCACGGTGTGCCATGAACGCAAAGTGGAGCCGTTCCGCATCGTTGCCCGCTGGTCGACACTTAAGGGCCTTCTTACATTCCACGGCTGCCGTGCCAAAAACCTCTTTCACCCTCGCGAGTTTCTGTGCAGGGTCCGATGGGAGCGACAGCTCCCGAAGCTGTTCGGAAACCATTCTGTGGTAGTCGGCATGCTGGCCGATCCATTTCGAAACCGAGAAACGACCCTTCGGGGTCGGGAGGGAAACAGTGGCAGTCAGGGGAATGTGATCGGAGGAGGCCCCTGGATGCATGAGGGCGCCGACAGCGTTGACAACAACGGTCATCTCATTGAGAATACCTGCAGGAAGGGTCGTGTAAATCCGATCTAATCTGGCCAGCCCCCTCAGTTCCCGATGCACAATATCCCTTCTGGTCGGGTCGGGTTGGTACAATTCACACCAGTGGCTACAATGTTCCTGACAAGCATCACATTGCAAACGGTCCCCAGGCCCAACCTCCCCTGAGACCAGACCTACCATCCTCCATCGTACAGAAGTTCCAGTCTCCCAGAATGATAACCATGGTATGCGCTGCCGCAGGAAGGGCGGCATTGATGAGGCGTAAGTACTGATGATAGATACGAACGTCATCGCACGTGTTAGGCATATGTACATTGGCCACTACCAAGTCGCCTCGAGGTCCCCGACAATGAACGAGTAACGCTCGCCCAGGAACGATCGTAATCGGAGCGATCGGGTCGAAGCAGTCACAGAGTTCCGAAGACAAGAAGGCCCCCCCCCCCCCCCGCGTTCCGACCCTCTAGAAAGCTCACAAACATTTGCCCAGTCCGCATTTCGCCCCGAAGGATAACCAAGTCTGCTTCAGATCCGTGCGTCTCCTGTAAACACATGACCTGATACTGTGAGAGCAGCTGCTTAGCCCGAAGGAAGCGTGGACGTGACCGAGATGGGCGAGACGAAAGAGAGGCGAAGAGCGCGCGCGTGTTCCAACTGCAGAGAGACAGAGGACGGGCAGGACGGTAGACACTGCCAGCTTCCCCAGCAGGCGGCGAGAAAGATAAAGCACTGTCACTTGCATGGTGTGCATCAAACTGGGCGGAGAGGGCGGACGAGCACTCAGTAGCAGAACCCACTGGACTTCTCCCCGCCGCACACTCACCTGTTGAACTGTTCCGATACTCACCGAAAGGGGCGGATCTCTGCGAACCTGGCGTGCAGACACTGCGCGTGCTGCTGCCCTCCCACTTCCGTCAACCCATCGATCTCGACGCCACGCTGCACGGTACCCGCGGTGGGGCCATCATCCACAATAGAAATCTTAACCACTGGCACCGGGACACCGTTGTCCTTCATCACATACGCTGCACCTCCTAGCCCCGTGGACCCGACTTTGTCCGCCCCGAAGATTCTGGAGACATGCTGTCGCATATTCCCGAGATAGTAGAACAGCTTCCTGGAAGAGGGGGGAAGATCACTTCGGACCCGTAGCTGTAAGTCGGGACCGCCCTCAGGGTTCGGGAAAGGGAACGTGCCCACGGACGACGCCATTCCATGGAACGTGGAGGCCTCTAGGTTAGAATCAAAGTCCAGGAACACCTTCTTGCTGCAATCGAAGGCCTTGACATGGATCGAACCCTGAGACGAGGATGGAGCACAGCGGGTGAGGATGCTCTGGGCAGTTTCACGGAGCGTTTTCTCCATCAGCGGCCGTGGAAATCCAAGAACCACAAGACGCGAGGGGTTACCCACTAGCCCAGAGTCAACCTTCCGACGGACTTGCCTTTCTTCTTCCCCACGAGGTGTCGGGGTCCCAAGCTCGTCGACTTTCTGTATGTCCTGGATCTCGTCACGCATCGTCTGGATCATTCCTTTGAGCTCATCACGAAGGGCGGATTCTGCTGTCTCACGGTCCTGAATGCACTGCAGGAGGGCCTGTTCGTGGATCGCACGCATCTGCTCGAAATTCGATGCTGTCTGTTTTGCCAGTTCCGTGTGTGCCTGCTGTAGTGTCTGGAAGTTCTTCTCAGCTGCGATCATCTGACCCTGGATTCCCGAGATCTGCTGGTTTATCTCCTGCACGCCGAGATTCAACTGACTGGACAGGCTGGCGACCGACGACGACAGAGGAGCGATCATGTCATGCATGGCAGCGAGGATCTTCTCTGTGTCCCTCATTCCCTCCACGGACGTGCCTCCAGGCGCCGCAGGGGGGGTACTCGTCCCTCCAGGGGAGGCTGGCGGAGTAGAGGAGAGCGAAACTGGCCAGCTATCTTCCGACGGCATGGCCCAGGGAGAGGGGGAAGGCGCGGCCGCGGCGGCTGAGGGAGAGCGGCCCCGCGGGGCCAGGGGAGCGCGTCCGCTCCCGGCCTTGGTGCCTGGCCACCAGGCGCCTCGAGCGAGGTTGGGAAGTTCAGGAGAAGGCCCCTTGAGCCAAAATGGCTACGGAGGAGGAAGAGGAGGAGGAGGAGGAGGAGGAGGAGGAGGAGGAGGAGGAGGAG
>CAUYUJ010018539.1:47500-172239 GCA_963575745.1 Prorocentrum cordatum
CCCGCATTTATTCTGACAGATGTTAAAGTTCTCGCCCTGTCATGCCTCCGATTGCCCAAGACGGCCCCAGAGGCCTCCAAGATAGTGCCAAGACGACCCAAGACGCCCTCCAAGAGAGTTCCTGGACAGGTCAAGAGGGCCCGAAGACGGCCCAAGAGAATCCCCAAAACAGCCCCAAGAGGACCCCTTCGAGGGTGAATGTGGGGGTCCACGACAAGAGTTTGTCAGTGGCTGCTGGATGACCCATTCATGATTTCTGGATCAGCTGTTCAACTGGTATCCACTACACGTGGGAACATTGAGGCAATAATGCGACGCTCGAGTGCTGTCCGTTGACGCCAACGCATCGCCCGGCAATTGTCGTCGGCAGAAGCGTAGTAGAATCCGCGCGCTGCAAAACGCAAATTGTGGATTCACATGCTGGGCAAACGCAGACATATAAATTCACAGTATGGAAAGACACACCAGATGAATTCATAGCTTACAATGGCGAAACAAAAGTGAATTCACATTTTCAAATCTTTCTGCGGTCAGACCGAGGTATCAGATCGAGGTCGGCTCGGGGAGGGCACAACAGTCTTATTCGTGCTAGTTGAATGTTGTTGTGCATCCTGGAGGACGGCATCCTCGAAGGTTCTTCGGTTTGGCCGGCGGGGTTTCTGGTGTTCTTGCAGGATGCTCTTCTGTCCTCGGTCCGGCCGTGTTATTCCTCTTGACTAGCAGACCAAACATGTGAATTCACAGTATGGGAAGCGCAAACATCGAGATCGCACTTTGGAAGATCGCACAAAACTTTCAATACACCTGGGGCGGTGGCCCGCGACGTGGCAAGGCGGGTACCCATGGCTGGGCGATGCGTGAAAGTCAAGTGGCAACGCTCGCGCGTCGCATTCCTGCCTCAATCTGCCCACGCGCAGTATACACAAACCATACCGCAGCATTTGAATGGGCGGTACATAAGCGATGAATGGACAATTTGGCACCAACTGAGAAACCTCTGTGGCGGACCCCACGTTCACCCTTCGAACCCCAAGGCGGCCTCAGATGCCTCCAAGCCGGCCCGAAGCGTCCCAAGGGGGCTCCACCACGGTGCAGTGAGGGGGGGCCCCACGACGGCGTCCGAAAATCAAGCAAGAGGCCTCCGGGAGGCCCAAAGAGGACCTCAGAGGCCCCCAAGGGGCCCACAGCAAGTCCTCACAAGGCCCCAGGAGACCCTCAGGGGGCCTCCTCCTCCTCCTCCTCCTCGCCCTCCTCCTTCTCCTATTTTTCTTTCGTCTCCCATACGCTACACCGAAAAGCCGATTCTCCTCAGACCACATGTGTTGACGCCAACGTGTGCTTGTCCATCGGGGCTCTCCGACACGACACCGGCGCTGTCACGGGGGCCGGAACTGGTGGAGGGCGATCGGCGGAGCCGGGCGGAGCAACGCACGCATTGGGCTCGCGTCGTGCAGATCACCGGCGGGGTTCCCACGACGACTCGGGAAACACACTGCCCAAGAGCTTGGCAACAAGTCGTCCCAGAAATGAAACACGCGGGCATTAAACCGAAGAGGCAGGCGGCGGCAGTGGTTCGCCTTCGCTCGTGTTCGACAACCGGAAACACGACTGGCGGCCCCAGGCGGAAGGACCCGATTGCGTCGTCGTTATCAAAACGCATAATACGGATGCGCGGTGAGAATGGGAGGTCATTGGAAGGCCATGCTGGCGTTTTTTAAACGGGACTGGCCAGCGAAAGTCACCAAGGATGGGCCCAATGGGGCAAGGATGCAAGGGTCACCTGGGGAAGTTGCTTATCTTTGCTACGCGCTTTGACTGTAAACCATTGGTCCCTACATTTTCTCGTTTCCCCCACGCAGCCCAGATATCCGATGCTTCGTCTAATACCCCATCAAAACACCTTGATAATAGCTAAATTGTGGAGGCGGATGGACGCCTGAAACGTCGGTTTGCGAAAACGGCCTCATCATAATGCCGATACAATTGCGAAACTGAATCTGCTGATGAAGATAACGTTCATGATGTCGGCACGGTGACATGAACGCACTTGGAACCACGTGAGGGACCGAGCGACCCCACTCCTCGCAGTTGGAATGGCGGGAAACAAATGGGGTCCTGCCATTCTTTCTCGACCTAGAATAGTCTGGAACGGTGAGAACCCAATGCCCCTACCACAACGTCTGGGCCTGCGACTGTTGAAATCGAGCGCGAAAAGCATACTGAACTTCATATATGGATCTGCGAGGGCTGAAGTCGAGCCAAAACACTCAGCGTGAGAAAAAAATCGAACAGAACTCGAGCCCCACAACACAATCGTGAGTCGCCCGTCTGGACCGAATCGAGCCAGAACGCCATACTGAGTCTCTTTGCAGTGAGCTGCACTCCTTGAAAAAAATATCCCAGCAAAGCAACCTAACAGCGATATGTATAAGCATATCTGAAAGCATTCCCCTCAAGATTCAGATGAAAATCCAGTTGTAGAATTCTGCTGTTCTCGCAGTCGTAGTCGCATTCGCGATGACAGTCGCAGCGGCAACGGAAGTCGCAGTCACAGCCTCAGCCTCAGCCTCAGCCTCAGCCTGCCTCAGCCTCAGCCTGCCTCAGCCTCAGCCTCAGCCTGCTTCAGCCTCAGCCTCAGTCTGCCTTCAGCCTCGGCCTCAGCCTCAGCCTGCCTCAGCCTCAGCCTGCATCAGCCTCAGCCTCAGCCTCAGCCTGCCTCAGCATCAGCCTGCTTCAGCCTCAGCCTCAGCCTGCCTCAGCCTCAGCCTCAGTCTGCTTCAGCCTCAGCCTCAGTCTGCCTTCAGCCTCGGCCTCAGCCTCAGCCTGCCTCAGCCTCAGCCTGCCTCGGCCGCAGCATCAGCCTGCCTCAGCATTCAAAATGTGGCCCAGGAGTGGAGTTCTGGGAACTAGAAGAACACGAAGTGGCCTACAGTTGGCTCCGGGCATTCAAAATCATGCCCAGGAATGGAGTTCTGGGAACTTGAAGAGCACGAAGTGGCCTACAGTTGGCTCCGGGCATCCAAAATGTGGCCCGGGAATGGAGTTCTGGGAATCGAAGAGCACGAAGTGGCCTACAGTTGGCTCCGGGCATCCAAAATGTGGCCCGGGAATGGAGTTCTGGGAGGTCGAAGAGCACGAAGTGGCCTACAGTTGGCTCCAGGCATCCAAAATGTAGCCCGGGAGTAGAGTTTTGGGAGGTCGAAGAGCACGAAGTGTGTGACTGTTGACGAAAAACGAGCCCGGCTCTGTTCCCGGTTCTCCAGAATGTGGCACGGGAATGGAGTTCTGGGAGGTCGAAGAGCACGAAGTGTGTGACTGTTGGCGAAAAGCGAGCCCGGCTCTGTTCCCGGTTCTCCAGAATGTGGCCCGGGAGTGGAGTTCTGGGAGGTCGAAGAGCACGAAGTGTGTGACTGTTGGCGAAAAACGATTCCGGGTTCTCCTCCCCGGCACCCGCCCAGACCCCCCTGAGGAGTCCAGATGCTCTCTTTTGACCCTACTAGAAACCTATCAGCAAAAGCTGTTAGGTAATCTCATCATTACACCAGAATGAATCCCATTGCTGGATCTGCGAGGGCTGAAATCGAACCAGAACGCTCGGCCCTCTCCTGGATTCTGGTGAAAACAATATTTGGACTGAGATCGAGCCACAACATCATAGTGGATCTCATATCTGGACCAAATCGAACCAGAACGCCATAGAGAGTCGCATTTCTGGATCTGGGGCGGCTGAAATCGAGGCAGAAAAATCTAGTGAGCTTCGTGTCTTGACGCAATCGAACCAGAACGCGAGAGTCTCATTTCTGGATCTGCGGGGGCTGACATCGAGTCAAGACACCAGAACGAATCGACTCCGGACAGGACTGGTGAAACGCATCCCCCCGGCTCCCCTGTGGAGGTTCTGGTGCAAGGAAATCGAACCAGAACGCAATGGTGAGTCTTACTTCTGGACCACACCGAGCAAACAGCACCACAAAGTGCCTCACAGTTCTGGACCAAAACAGGCCAGAATGCCATGGTGAACGCTGCCGGACGGCGCTGCCGGATCGCGCCGCCGGGCCCGGGAGACGCCCCCCAGGCCCCCCCCCTGCAGAGATTCTGCTGGGAGGAGTGGATCTTCGAATTCTGTCAGAGCTCTCCCGCGAAACGCTGCTGGGGAACACAAGGGGCGACCAGCGCTTGGCCACTCTCGGCCTCCAAGGGCCCTCCGCGGGCTCAGAGACCGTGAAACCGAGGCATCAGGACGAGAAGACTGCCCTAGGCAAGCGGTCCAGACCTCGGGGAGTCCACGCATCGAACAACAATTGAGCGTTGGACGTCAGGGAACGCCTCGCGGACAAGCAGGGTCAATGAATCCTCTGGTCCGGATTCGTCAGATCCCAGTGGGTTCAAACATCGACCAATACTGGGCGCCACGAGACAAGCTGTGAGAACATGTTGCGGTCGATTCGTCTCTGCTTCTCTGCTCCCGTACAAGATGATTTCTCCTGCAAGCAGCCTTTCTGGCGCGGCATGCTTCCAGTAGGGGCACTGGCGCTCTGCCAATCGATCTCAGGTGCGCGCGGCAAGTAAGACATATCTGACTGTCGCTTCGCCGGAACATCACAATAAGCCCGCTTCTCGTCCGCGACTGTATACATGTCTGTTGTGCTAATGCTATCGCTTGGACCCTCGGGCCAATACGTTTACGTGACCTAGCCAGGGCCGCACAGTGATTGGCAAATAACTGCACCTTGGCATTACCGCGACGCTCGCTGATGTGCACTTGCGGCCCTTCAAGGTCCAAGTCTGCAACAAACCCTGTCCCTAGCACTGGAAACACTGCGGGCGCGCACACACGGGGTCGGCCTTCTAAGAAGGCACGGGGTCCCTCGGAAGGAACCAGAGGCTCCCAGGAATGCCTCTTCAACAAACGAAGGGCTTCTAAGAAGTCCCTTGCCTTCTGTGGAGGAGCAAACAAGAACTGCATAATATCAGCCTGGCGAAGGACCCAAGCATGTGCAGTTGTGCATACCGCAGTGGTGCGTATTGTATCCTCGCCGGTGGAGCTCCCTATGGGGCCACGGAGCGTGCGAGGGGTGTCCGAAGTAAGTAGGTGGCGGGGACGCGTGTGGTCACAGCAACTGGGGCCTTCGGTGGAGCTCGCTATCGTGCCACGAAGCGTTTGAGGGGTGTGCCGTAAAAGGTGGCGGACACGCATGTGGTCAGCCACTGGGGCCTTCGGTGGAGCTCCCTATGGGGCCACGGAGCGTGTGAGGGGTGTGCCGACATGGTTGGCGGTGACACATGTGGTTACAGCCACTGAGGCCTTCGGTGGCGCTCCCGATGGGGCCACGGAGCGTGTGAGGGGTGTGCTGGCATGGATGGCGTGGACGCATGTGGTCACAACCACAGGGGCCTTCAGTGGAGCTCCGTATGAAGCCACGAACCGTCTGAGGGGTGCGCATGGGTGACGGTGACACATGTGGTTGCAGCCACTGGGCCCTTCGGTGGCGCTCCCTATGGGGCCACGGAACGTGTGAGGGATGTGCCGTAAAGGGTGGCGGAGACACATGTGGTCACAGCCGCTGGGGCCTTCGGTGGAGATCCCTATAGGGCCACGAACCTTGTGAGGAAAATGCCGAAACGGGCGCGGGACACATGTGGACCCAACCACTGGGGCTTTCGGTGCTCCCCTATGGGAGCACAAGCCGTGTGAAGGGTGTGCCGACATGTGCGCGGGACACATGTGAACGCAGCCACTGGGGCCTTCGGTGGAACTCCCTATGGGGCCACGGAGCGTGTGAGGGGTGTGCCGACATGGGCGCAGGACGCACGTGAACGCAGCCATTGGGGCCTTCGGTGGCGTTCCAATGGGGCCATGAAGCGCGTGAGGGGTGTGCCGAAATGGGCGCGGGACGCATGTGAACGCAACCACTGGGTGGAGCTCCGTAGGGGGCCACGAAGCGTGTGAGGGGTGTGCCGAGATCTGCGTGATGATGGTGCAGAGGCATGGGTGGGAGGAGAGGGAGGGCAGCGGGAGTCCGGGAGGAGGAAGACAGGGGAGGCGGAGAGGAAAGACAGAGCGCGGGACACTGCCTCCTCGAACCGAGGACGCAACACCACAGGATGGTTGGGGATAAACCGCAGCAGTCGAAACGCCGCGCGGATCTCTTTGATCGGCGCTGGATCTCGCTCCCCAGCGCGCGGAGCGTATTCACTATATTTTCCCATATTTTCTGTTTTTTTTGTCTTCCCCCCCAATTCCCATATTTCCCAATATTTTCTTGGGAATCGACGATTAATTGTGTCTGTGTTTTTTCCCCTCCTGACCAACACTGGCGCCATTCACAATCACCCCGGGTAGCATCCCTGGACCCGCCCATGGGACCTGGAACTGCGGCCTGGAGCAGGGAGAAGGCACGGCTCCACGAGAACGCTGCCACGGACACGAGCTCTTCAAACAATGCAGGTCTCGCGGAGCTGCCAGGCGCTCGGGCAGCATGCAGGCAAGTACTGCGGACACCATAACTGAGTGGGCCCAGGGGGACACACATGCATCGGCACACGGAATTCCAGGATTCTCAGATGTTGCAGATCTACCTGTTCCCCCCCTTCCCAACAGTTGCCCCCAGAATTCTAGTGAGCAGAATGTCTTTGTGGTGTTTGGGTACATTTTCCCCTCCGGACGACGCACGTTGCATGGTCGAAGCTCCAACCGAGCATCTTGCAACCCCGCTCTAGCAACCCGTGTCTTCGACCTGGATATGACTGCGTATCGGTCCGCATTTACAGCGTAGCCTGTCTGAGTGGAAACCGAAGTCGACCCCTGGAAGCAATGGGAACCGGGCGGCAAGCCAACCACTGGGCACGCGAATGCCAGGCAATCGAGGTGCACCCACCCCTGGCGAGAGCACGCAGCATCTCAACAAATCTGCGATGCAAGGCCCTACGGGACGTCTGCGACACGAACGCCACGTGCTCTCTCGCTGCCTGCCATCAGCCCGCTGCTGCTCTGTCTGGCCCCCATCGGTCCATCTGGCGGGTGTTCACCTTGTCGACAGAGGCCGCCAATGCCAAATCGGCGGTGCTATTCTTGGGTGTCGAATCCTGCAGGGTGGGCTCTGCGCGGAAGGGGGAGCGCATGCGGAAAGGGGCGGCATCACGGCCAGAGTCGTCAGCAGCAGCCTCGGCAGCAGCCAGAGCACGTGGCAGAGAAACGGCGCGAGATGGAGATCGGTGGAAGGGAGATGGAGGGGAGGAGAGGAGGGGAAGAGGTGCGGAAATCCACGCCGTATCAGCAGTAAAGGGGCGCTCCTGGCCACGGCAAGCCTCGGCTACGACTAGGCTCCCCGACCTAGATTTACGGAGCAGCCCGAGCACCAGCGCCCCTCGTGAACCGAAAGTGGTCCTTGCTTCAGCGTCCTGACTGTAGAGCTGTGGGGCCACTCCGACTCGACAGGCCACGTAGAGGCCCAGGACCCCCCCCCCAGAACCCCGCACTCTTTCTCCTCGGGTCGGACGGGCGAGGAAGGGGGGCAAGACAGGGGGTGGTAGCGAAGCAGCTCGGGTAGCTGATTCTCCCGGCGCCTCTGGCGCCGGGAGACGCCACTGTATCTAGGAGGGCGCCAGGCGGCGGGACCCAAACCAGGTGCACGCATCAGATTTCGCCGCCCCCCCCCCCTTCCCTGAGTGCCCCACCCCCCTTCCGTCCAGCCCGATGATCCAGAAACGGAGGGTCCGTGGCCAGCCAAGCGGCTCGACCTGGGCCCAGGGTCTGCTGGGGATCCCCTGGAACACCTTGGGGAGCTGCGCACACCGCCTGCGCGTGTTGCATCAGGCGGCGATGCCCCCCCCCTCGATCCTCCTCGATCCCCCTGCTCAATCCTCCTCCTCGATCCTCGATCCCCCGGCTCGATCCTCCTCCTCCTCCTCCTCCTCCTCCTCCTCCTCGAGCTTCGTTTCCACTCCCTCGACCCTCGATCATGCCTCCTCCCTCCGACGTCGCCGATTCCTCGTGGCATGTGCCCCCCCAGGCTCGGGTCTGCGTTGACGGGGGGCCAACGGGCGGGGCCGTTCCCACGATTGGCGCCACACCCCTTTACTGGCCATCGCTCGGACGTCCATTCCCTGTGTTTTTTTCGATTTCATGCGTGTTTTTTCGCCAAATGATCAAGGATGCTCCTCGATGGTCCTCGCCGAGAAAAAATGCACACGTCCAAGCGATGCCAAGTTTATGCCACACCCCTTCCCGACCTCCGGATGCACTCCCCCTGCCGCCTCCTCAGGGGCCGGCCGGCACCTCGCCATGAGACGTCTCTGGGCCAGGGCGGGGAGACGGCCTCCAGAGGCCGAGAGGGCGCAGCAGAGCCGGCCGCCCAGGGTCGTGCGGTCGGTCGGGGAGGCCAGTCCCCCAAATCTCCTCCTCCTCCTCCTCGTCCTCCTCCTCCTCGTCCTTCGTCCTCCTCCTCCTCCTCCTCGTCCTCCTCCTCCTCCTCGTCCCTCGTCCTCCAGGACGGAAGCACGCCCCCGGGGGAACGGTCGGCACTTCTGCTTGGGGCAGCGGATCGGAACGATGCTATCGGCGCATGTCAGGGGTGGGCCAGTCTGCAGCCAACGCCGAGCCGGCTGCGCGTTGTGACCAACAGCGGTCCGGGCGGAGGAGGGGGAGGGCAAAACAGGACAAGATCACTCACGAGCCTGTGGTTCGAGGTCTTTGCAGATGGAAGTTGCCAAGCACCACAAGCGAAACAACACTGAATACGAATCACACTTCTCTGTGGTGGGCTGTGTGAGGCGCCTACGTATCAGTGGTGCCGCTGGGTGATTGTTCTGGTCCAGAAGAGAAGGACCACGAGGGGGAGGAGGACAGGAAAGCGTCCTGATCTGACGCTCTTGGCCCCTTGTGGCTCTGGGACCTCCAGAGGTTTCAGGGACCTCTGCGGAACCCCGTCAGACCTCCGAGTTATTCTGTGTATGTCACTGTTCGTTCCCCTAAGAGATGCGCCCGCGTCTTTCTAGACGAGTGCGTTCCACTACTTGCAAAGTAACTACTCGCAAATGGCCCGGATCCGCCCCGGAGGATCCACAATAAATCACATCGGAGAGGACATGTGTTTTTTCGGACGTTTGCGAGTAGGCACTTTGCGAGCAGTGGAACGCGCTCGGCGAGTTTCGTCGTCCCTGGCGCCGGCGGTCGCCGGTTCGGAGGACGTCGCGAGACACAGCGTCGAGCGGTGGCAGAGGCCCGTGCGCTCCGCCCCCCGCGCTCCTCCTTCTCCTCCTCGTCCTCCTCCTCCTCCTCCTCCTCCTCCTTATCCTCCTCCTCCTCCTCCTCCTCCTCCTCCTGCCCCTCCTCCTCCTCCTCCTTATCCTCCTCCTCATCCTCCTCCTTATCCTCCTCCTTATCCTCCTCCTTATCCTCCTCGCGTTCTCCATCGTCGCATACTTGGTTTCGTTCTGTCTTGCTCGTGCGCTGCACGGCACGTGTGCGGGAGCAGCGCAGCCTCCTGAACATCCCCGAGAAGGGCCAAAGCGCATGCAGGTGGGAGCACGGTGAGGGCATTGGATGCGGAACCATTGGATATGGAATCTAGGGTCTGGAAGCCGGTGGAACTCAAATCGAGGTTGGCCATGGATATCATCGCGAGCCTCAATACATGAGGAACTCTCCTAGGTCTGAAGCCTCCTGGGAACATTCCTTGAGGAACGCCCCCACCGTACGGCTCCTGCTTAGAATAGTGCTCCACCGTGGGGTTTGCCAAAATCTAAGAAACGAAAGAATTGAACAGATCAGTTGTTGCCCGGATGGAGGGCAACTCCTTTTCAAAATGGAGGCTCTCGCTTGAGATGTCCATGGAATGCGTGGCCAAAACTGCCACCTTATTTAACAATGACAAGTGTGGTGGCGACATGTTATGAAACTAGGACCGTGATGGACACCTCGTCGAATTGTATGGTCGTGCGTTTTCGTAGACAGTCTGACCTGCCAGAGAAATGCAAGGAAACTCCTTTTCAAAATCAAGCCCTCTCCTGAATGGCAGGCCCATAAAATCTTGTCATTCAAAAGGGGCGCGTCGTGATGTGAATCGGAGCCACGTGTGGACTTATGAAGAGGTGGCTTCGGACGGGAGATGAGATCCATCATCGTTGGTACATATTGGGTTTGCAATGGTCCTGCTCCTCCTCGTCCTCCTCCTCTTTCCTCCGACTGCTCTTCCCCCTTTACCTCCTATGTGTTTTCCCGCGCAAGCTTCTCCCTCATCCTCCCCGTTTTCCCATACACGCTGCCTCCCTCCGAAAGGAGGAATGGCATGGCATCCTCGTCTTCATCTCGAACTCCCCAATCCTGCGCGCCGCGGTGGCAAATACTGCCGCTCCGCACCCGCATGCAATCGGGCGGACCCACGCAGAAGGTACACAACACAAATTTCCACTTGAGCTCGCCGCGCAACGACTTTGGTGACTGGGCTGCCAAGAAAAACATATGCGGTGTATCCACCTCGTTCCCTGTGTCTTGAGGTTTTCCAGCCTGTGCTGACGTTTGTTCGAGGGGGTCTCCACTCAATTGCGCATCGCTTGATGCTCGCATTCTATATTTGGGCCATGCAGCACCTGTCCCGTTTGACACGGCCACTTGCCCAAGGCTCGAGAAAACAATGGGTGCTGCACAACACCGTCATCATGCATATGCCAACAACATTTGTCAACAGCCGGACTGGACTCCAGCAACTGGCCCCCTGCCATGCCGTACTAACCCTGCATTACGCCGACATGATTTGATCAATCCGTGGCCCAAAAGGGATTTCCCAAGGGGTCGTTTTCTTGCTGGAGGAATTCTGTCGCCCCCCCGGGGTTGACATCGACGACAAACCATGAGTTCAACTTTCGCCTGACAAGGGGGCCCAACAATGTGCAATTGTGAATACCGTCGTTGTGAACGTCGCCTTCGGTGAACCTCCTTATGGGACCGAAGAGCGCGCGGAAGGCGTGCCGAAATTCGGCGGGGCCGCCATGCGGGCGCCGTCGACGGGGCGCCCAATTTCCGCGAGGCATATGAAATGAGGGAGGGGGCCAGCGCCAGGACTGCAGCGTGGATGAGGGGGGGGAACAGCTGACGCGGGCAAACGGAAAGTTTCTTGGGCTTGGTCAGAGCTCCATGCGCCGCCGTTTCGTGCCCAATTTTCTCCCTCGCGTTTTCTCCTTTGTCCCTGTTTCCGTCGTGCATTGCGCCCGTGCCCGCCTGTTCCGCGGCGGCCCGAGCCCGGGGCGCTGCCGTTTTGCACCCATATCCTGCCCTTATCTTCCCACATCTTCGCCCTCGCGCCCTGCCGGCCCAGGCCACGGGCAGAGCGCGGCGCGGAGCCCCCGCGCCGCGCGCTGGTTGGCCCGAAAGCGCCCCAGCGACGCGCGCGGGTCGTCCGTGGCGCTGAGCAAGCAAAAACCGATGGCCGACAACGGGCGCACAGGGCGCGGGAGCCGCGCAGCTCCTGGAAGCAGCTCGCAGCGGGCCCCCCGCGACGCGCGCTGGGCGCCCCGAGAGGATTCCAACGGCGCGCGCAAGTCGCCCGCGGCGCGGGCCGATCCCCTGGTCTGGCCTCGCGGATACATGTGGCGAGGCCCAGTTCTTTGGCGAGGGCCGTCGCCTCCCTTCTGCGCCGCTTCGAACGCGTCGCAATATGCTCCAGCTGCTTGCGCAGGCCCCCTGGCGGCTTTGCCAGGACGAACTCGGCGCGCGGCGACCGAATGAGCAGGAGGTCCTCGTGGCTCGCGGCGCGCGAGATCAGCGCGTGAAGCTCACGCGCCAGTCGTCGTCATCCCTTTTGCCGTTCCCGACCGCGTGGCTGCCGCAATCGGCCGAGAGAGCGGGTTCGGTGACGTCGGCCGAAAGAGCGGCGCGCCGAACAGCCGACCGCCCAGGCCCATATACCCGAAAAAGCATGGTTGCGAACCGATCGCGCCCAGGAGATCTGGCCGTTGACTGCCCGGGCGCAGTTCTCTCGACCGGTCACCTTCTCGCGTGGTGCGCCCCCAGCACGTCGGTGTGGTGATGGCCCTGCCGCGCGAGAGCTTAACCTGGTGCGGGTGACTTTCGAAGTGCGAAGGTGAGCGGCGCCAGCGTGCGAGGCTCTATGAACACCAGCGGGCCCGCGAGTTCCGCCGTGAAGCTATCGTCGTTGCGCTCGAGGTCGGCCACGAAGGGCTCGAGACGCATGCGAACTCACCACGTTAGCCCTCGGTGGAGCTTTTTATGGGGCGGGCCGGGAGGACGCATTCGAACTCACCATGGAGGCCCCCGGTGGGATTTCCTGTGGGGCCACGAAACATGCGAAGGGTGTGCCAGCATGGGTCGGGCGGACGCATGCGAACTCACCACGGAAGCCGCCGGTGGAGCTCACCGTGGGGCCACGAAACGTGTGAAGGGTGTGCTGACATTGGTCGGGCGGACGCATGCGAACTCACCACGGAGGCCCTCGGTGGACCTCCCGATGGGGCCACGAAGCGTGTGATGGGGCCTACCGACATTGAGCCGCCATGGCTGTGCGGAGGGGAGAGGCAAGGATGGGAGGAGCGAGGAGAAGGGAGGTGAGGTGACGCGGGGCGTTGTCTCTTCAAATTGAGGACCTGGCACAATAGGATGGCTGGGCAAAGCATGCCGTCGGATATCTGGAAACTGTGGCACCACGAACCAAAACCAATGGCAACGACACGGTAAAAGCATTGAACAAGGAGCCATTGAGTAAGGAATCCGAAGTCTGGACACCGTCGGATCGCCGATCGTGTGTGGCCATGTATACCATCGCCGCCATCATTAAGTAATTCAAGATCCGCCCTGGGTCTGAAACCTCTTAGGAACACTCCTTGGGGACGCCCCCGCTGAAAGTTTTTCAAGAAATCGGCGCGTGGCCGTGCCAACTCCCAAGCACGGGCTACGAGGCAAACAGTGACGTCCCAGCATTGGCACGCGGGGTTCACGCGGCGTCACGCCCCCACATCGGCTGACGCGCGGAGAAAGCCCAGAGATCCGAAGTTCAGAGAAAAAATGCGGGCGGCCAATGTTGGGTTATTTTCGTCCCCCGGGGCTCTCGGACCAGGGGCCCTGGCCAGGCCTGGGGACAGTCAAAAAACAACTCGGGACGAAACACCGGTCCTGTAGAGAAGTGGTCCAGACCTCTGGTGGCCCACGCACCGACAACAAATACTCGACGCGGATATCCCCATCTATGCATATCACACACTTATCACGGGTCGCTGAGGAACTCTGACTGTGAGCATCAGGGTGTGTCACCGAATCCGCGTAGATGATGAAAGCGACCACAACAGCGACGATTTCAGTCACGTCCTCCTCCTCCTCAGGGCATGTTTCAAGAGAGGTGGGGGATGAGGGAAACACAAGGGGGGAATGAAGGAGCATTGAACTACCAACATATAGAAGACTGTGAGTGGATCTGAACGTGATTTGTTATAGCTGATTCCCGCGTCGCCCGACTGTCTCAATGAAATCGCGATTATCATGAACAATCGCGCGTGCGTACCCCATGCGGGTACATCCTGGCGGGACTCGCAATGGTGCCCAACGCAAGTGTGGAGGAGGGTGAACAAAGGAGGTGTGAACGTAAAACAAGTACTTTCAGAAAACCTCAATGCCGAAGCAGAGGAGCCGACACCACGAGCAGCCAGCGTACAATGCAGCAGTCTGTCCCAGACTGTAACCGACACTTGAAGTAAATAGTTACGCGGGGGCCGTGCCCTCGCGGCTGAGTGGGACAAGGCGCCTGGAACCGCCAGAACACACGCGCCATGGCGGACGGGAAGGGGGAAGAACGAAGAGTACGAGGAAGGGGGAAGAGGAGGGGGGCGCAAGCCAACGACCTCGTGTAGAACCGACTGAATGTGAAGGGCGAAACACCCGGCAAAAACGTGAGTAACCTGCGCTCCAGGGCGCGGCCGGTCTGCATGCTGGCAGGCAACGCAGCGGGGGAGGGTACACACATGCACACTGGGTGCCAATGAGCAGCACACCATCCCCAATTACGAATACCGAACTCACCAAAAACATCGGCCACAGAACACACAGCAAAAGCTAGAGGAAAACACGGGGGGAAAATGCGAATGCACGGGTTGACACCAAGGCCTGCATTAATTAGCCATGTGAGGAATGTTGTTGCCATTCGCACGCCTGCACCAAAAGGGTTGAAATCAGGGGTCGCTGCCTTTGGCGCCCCCCGCAGAGGGGCCACAAACCCGAGGGAGGCAAGGGGCCGCCCCCGGAGGGAGCAGGGAGGGTGGGAGGGAGGACGGAGGGAGGGCGGAGGGAAGGGAGGAGGAGGAGGAGGGAGCAGGGAAGGGGGGAGGAACCAGGGAGGGAGGAAGGGAAATGGATCGGCCCCTTGCCCCCCAGGGCGTGGGGCCCCGCGGGAAAAGCTCGCGGCTGGCGCCAGCCGGCCGCCCGCCAAGGACAACACGACTATTGCGCGCGCGGGGCGGAAGAGATTGGCCCCTACAGCTTTGATTCGGTTAGACTTTCTCGCCCGAAAACGCGAGGCCGCGGTGTCGGGGAAGGGGGGCGAAGAAAGAGAGATGACAGGAAAAGAGGGGAGCGAGGTTGCTGGGCCCCACGTCCAGATGCGGGCAAGGCGCTGCTCAGACGGTTTGTGTCCTGGCGTGGCCTCGCGCAGGGCCTATTGCAACGCCCTAGCAGCAGCAGCTGCCGCCAGCTCCCCAGTAGTAGCTCTGGTGGAATTGCTGGCGCGGGAAGCCGCGCAAGCGCCCGACGCCCCCTTGGCGAGGAGGTCGTCGTCGTGAGGTCCGGCGTAGGCCCCCAACCAGTGCGGCGAGATAAATTCAGCATCTTTACGGAGCAAAGTCGAGTGGGAACGTCGTGTAGCTCTGCATCTCGAATAACGTTCTACACTATATTCCGCGCCGCCACCACGTTCCAGTCGACAAACGTTGTCTGCGTCAGCCCGCTGCTGAAATCTCGTGCACGTCAACCACCTGTTCCAGGCGGTGCTGACCACAATCGCCATCACTGTGGGAGGCACGAATCGCCGCAGCAGGCCCACGCTGGTCTGGAATGCGTCAGCGAGCTGCTCCAGGACTCCAAGTAGCTGCCATGGGTGCAACTTTGTCCAAATGCAGAAGTGCGGGTTCCGCGCCTACGTCTGGGCAGTATGTTCCCTGACGACTGCTTGGAAACGACGGCCCGCTCGGCTTGCCGCTTCTTCCACAGCGCCCGTCATGCGATTTTGCTCATACTGCCGAGATGGCGGCCTTCAGCCAGGCTGACCATTGTTCCATCCTCTGGGCGTGCTCCGAATCAAGCGCCCGTCGCTAGCAAGAGTCCCTGGGCACGCTGGCGATGGCAACAAACCAACGTGCTCCGCTTTCTCCTGGTGCGCGATCTGGAGATGCGACGCTCGGGCTACATCGTGAAGGCGTCCGAACGGATGCGGCGTGTCGTAGTGCTCTCCAAGGCGACAGATGTTGTTTGGAGTTGCCCAGTTTCCGGACCCCAGCGCCGCGCGTCTTAAAGCCCAAGTCTCAGAGTCAAGAGCGCGTTCGTCGGGGTCTGCGATCTGCGCCGTGAATGCCAGCACTGGAAGGGGGTACGCATTGCATACGAGGGTCGCCAAGTGAAGGCCCATCGCGCTCCACGACCACCCTTCCACTCGTTCCCAGAATCGCTGGCACGTGTTGTCCCAAATGCTGCTCTTCTTTTCAGCCCGATCACCCAGCCCAGATACGTCGCTGATCTGCGCAGCGGCAGCTGGCGGCACGCCAGGCTGGGGACGCGGCTGCAACGAGCGCGGAGGCGTCGTCCAACGGCCCCTCCCACAGCGGGATCCCAACGGTCTTCGGGCGTTTGACCTCCATGCCCGAGAGCAAACCGAACTCGTGCAGAATTTGTTGGAGGATTGGCAGCTGTTTCGGGGCATCCTGAAGAACGATCTCGATGTAGTCGGCGAAAGCCCGGACAACAACGCCCTCGATCCTCTGGGGCAGGATGCGGGACAGCAGGTCCATGACAGTAGCAAAGATCAGAGGAGACAGCGGGCAGCGTTGCCAGATGCCCGATCGCATATCAAAACCCGACCACCGCTCCCCACCGACCGGGATCGAGCAACGCCCGCGGTCGTACAATCGAGTGGTTGGAATGTGAACGAGCCCAAGTACGACACGATTATAATAAGAGTGGGTCTGAGTATGCGTAAATCTCATAATCAGTGAGTCTGAATGCGAGTGAGTCTGAATGTGGTAGGTCTGACTGTGAATTGGCCACACGATGCACTTGACGAGTATACGTCTGAGCACAACTGAACCTGAGTACGGGCGCGACTGATCATGAATGTATATGATGGTGGGCGACCCTGGGTGTGAGTGGGTCTGGATGTGAGTACGTATTGGTGCGAATCAGTCTGAGTATGAGTATGCTGGGTACGAAGCTTTCTAGTAGAGAGTCTGACGGCGGTTGAGTTTGCGTATGAGTGAATATGAGGCTGGCGAGCTTCACTCTGAATGCGTCCGGATGTGACCGAATCGAAATGTGAGTGAGCCTCATCGTGGGGGAATCTGAACGCGAGCGATTCTCACGTATGGGCGAGCCTGGGTATGAGTGCGTCGGAATACGATTGAGCATGCCGGTAACGAGTGAGTCGGAGCGAGGAATAGGTACCGATGAGTAACTCTGTACGGATGCGTTTGGATGAAAAGAAAAATGAGGTGGAGCACATGGAGAAGGTAAGTGAATGAATGAGAGAGGTCCACTGCGCGTCTACGTAACACAAATCAGCAAAAACCTGGGTGGCCGAAGCTAACAAGCCGCGTGCGACATCCCCACAATCTGGACGCGAACGGGCACGTGAAATACTCTCTGGCGGCTCCCCCAGAGGGGTTTTGAAACCAGCGCCTCGCCTGACACATCCTTACAAAATGCTCCGAAAGCAGAGGATGTCGCGCATACAAACAGGTAAACTGCGTGAGGCCCGTGAAAATACCCCCTGGCGTTTCCCCCTCGGGAGTGGAAGAACCACCGCCTCGCCTGAAACATCCTCGCGAGTGAATATAAATGTGCGTATGTCGGAATATGAGGGGGCCTCTGCGCAATACGGTTTAAATGTGAGTGGATCTGAATACGAGGGGGTCTGAATGCGAGCGAATCTGAATGTGAGTGAATATGCGTATGAGTGGGTTTCACTGTAACCGAATCGAACTGCGATGGACGAGTGTGATTCTGATTGTGCGAAGAGGGAGAATGCGGCAAATTGGGGGGGAGGGAAAGACACTCGACGCGGTCGGAATAACCGTAGCATCCCGCATCTGCGGATAAGACTGATTGGGGCGGCGGGGACGTCGGCAGTTTGCGAGACTCCGGAAAAGCCCGCCGCAGGCGCCTAAGTTTCACAAGTTATACAACGATCCCGCCGCAGGCGCCGATTTTTTCCCTAAACCAATGTGGGTCGGTCGCGGGTGGGTCGCGGCTGGGTCGCAAAGGGGTCGCGGGTGGAGAGGGCAGAAGATCCATCCTATAATATTCACCCAGATAAGCGAAGCCGTTTAGTAAACGCACACCAGGAATGAATCGAACAAGGCAAGGCTGTTTGGTAAACGCACACGGCCGTTTAATAAACGTAAATTGTCGGGTCCGGGTGGTTTCTCATCCTTTGAAGGTGGGTCGCGGGGTGGGTCGCGGGTGGGTCGCGGATGGGTCGCGGGTGGGTCGCGGATGGGTCGCGGCTGGGTCGCGGGGTGGGTCGCGGGTGGGTCGCGGGGTGGGTCGCGGATTGGTCGCGGGTGGGTCGCGGGGTGGGACGCGGGTGGGTCGCGGGTGGGTCGCGGGGTGGGTCGTGGGGTGGGTCGCGGGTTGGGCCGCGGGGTGGGTCACGGGTTGGGTCGCGGGGTGGGTCGCGGGTGGGTCGCGGGTGGGGCGACGACAACCAACAACAACAACATCAGCAACAACAAAACAACAGCAGCAACAACAACAATCATTTTAAGACTGTTCGCCCTCATCTGCTCGATTGTCCAAGAACGCGTATTTCCCAAACCCTCGATACCCGCCCTCTTCGTCTTCGATCGAACCCCTTTGGGGGGTATACCTTTCTTCCCTGCAGGCCGGGCCTCGGCAAGCGGCGGGGCGGCCGCGGACCGTCGGCCTGGCCAGCGGCAGCGCTGATCGGCGGGGCGGCCGCGGACCGTCGACCCGACCCCAAGAAGGACGGACAGGGGACCGACCACGACGACGACGACGACGGCGACGACGACGACGAGCGAAAGCGAGAGCGAGAGAGAACGACAGCAGGGCCACGAAGGACACGAAGTATGCCACGAAGGGCGACAGCGGGGACACGAAGGGAATGCGCATGGGGCCACGAAGAGCGCGAACGAACGGGGGCCACGAAGGGCGGATAATGCGGGGCCACAGAAGGCAACGATGGGGCCACTGACGGTAGCAACTGGGCCACGTAGGACGGTGAGGGGGCCACAAACGGCGACGGCGGGGCCACGAAGTGCATGCACATGGGGCCACGACGGGCGCGAACGAGCGGGGGCCACGAGGGGCATACGTATGTTGGGCCACGGAGGGCAACGACGGGGCCACTGAGGGCAGCAACGGGGACACGAAGGGCAGCGAGGGGGCCACGAAGGGCGACAGCGGGGCCACGAAGGGCATGCATATGGGGCCACCACGGGCGCGAACAAACGGGGGCCACGAAGGGCATACATATATGGGGCCACGAAGGGCAGCGAGGTGGCCACGAAGGGCTGCAACGGGGCCACGAAGGGCAGCGAGGGGGCAACGAAGGACTGCAATGGGGCCACGAAGGGCTAAAACGGAGCCACGAAGGGCAGCGAGGGGGCCACGAAAGGCTGCAACGGGGCCACGAAACAAAGCGAGGGGACCACGAAGGGCTGCAACGGGGCCGCGAAGAGCAGCGAGGAGGCCACGAGGGGCTGCAACGGGGCCACGAAACAAAGAGAGGGTGCCACGAAGGGCTGCATCGGGGCCACGAAACAAAGTGAGGGGGCCACGAAGGGCTGCAACGGGGGCCACGAAGGGCAGCGAGATCCCGATTCCTAGGTCATCTGCGAGGGAGTCCTAAGCGTGAGCGCGACTCCTGGGTGCCTGGGTGTCGGGAGCGCGGCGCTTAAGTTAGTTGCAGGGAATTCCAACGTAAGGGCGCTATTCCTCAGTAACTTGCAAGCACGTCTCCAGCGAGAGCGCGACTCCAGAGCGCCAGGGGAGCAATTCCTAAATAAATTGAAAAGAAGTCCCAAGCGAGAGCGCGAATCCTGAATCAAATGCAAGGAAGTCTCGGGCGGGAGCGGGGGTCCTGGCTAAATTGTGAGGAAGTCTTAGGCGGGAGCCGTTGTTGTTGTAACCCCGGGGCCAGGGGCACAGTTCGAGCATCAAGATTTTCCCTGTCAGAAAACAGGGTGCGAGCGTCGAGGGGCACACTTTGATATGAGAAAAAACAGCATGCACTGGTGAGGGGGGATCAGCAAGAATTATTTCTCAGACATGAGAATTCAACGCAACAAGCAGAGTCCCCACCACAAATTCCCTATTCAACCACGCGCCCAAGGACAATGAATGACTGTCCGGCCCCCTCACTCTGATAACAAGAACCCCACGCTAGGTTAGAAGGAATTAGAGCGCTAGAAATGTGGGTCGGGCGCGTTTTTCATTCCACCTGCGCGCCCCTCCCAGCTAACCAGCTAACCCTGGTTGTCAGCGAATCTCCTAAGGCCTGCAAGGAGCTCCAGAAGGCTCGGTAAGATGAGGGAGTGCTCGACTGGGCCGCCTGGGAGGGCCCAAGGACTCCGCTGAGGGGCGGGGTGGGTTGCGGGGGGCGGGGGGGGCATGCGAAGAAAATTCTCCACAGCGCCGGATGTCTGGGGAGCCGGCTTCGCCGCGGAGGAGGGGAGGACAGCAAGGGAATTACAAGTGGCACATGCGTGCCCAAGCGCATAAACTAACCCAGCAAAGCACCCCAATAGCAGCTAAGGTGTGGAGACGGATGAACGCCTGAAAAATCTGCTTTCGAAAATGCCCTCATCATAGCGTCAGTATGATTACGGAGTTGAGCGTGCTGATGAAGGTGACGTTCGTGATGTCAGCATGGCGACATGAACGCGATTGGAACAGTATTCGGGACCGAGCGGCCCCACTCGTGACAATTGGCATGGTGAGACGCCGATGGCCCTGCCACATTTTTTGAACCTAGGACAGCTGGAATGGTGAGAATCTGATGCCCCTGGCATGAATTCTTGACATGCGACCGCCGAAATCGAGCTGGAACGCCATCGTGTCTGATTTCTGGATCTGCTAAGGCTGAAATCGAGCCAGAACATTCGACCCTCCCGTGGAGATTCTGGTGACAAGATCAGTTGAATTGAAATCGAATGAGAAGATAATGATGAATTCCATTTCTGAGTCAGATCGAGCCAGAGAGCCACCGCGACTCCGAATTATGGATCTAGACGGGGTGAACAAAAAAACGATACACAAAACAGGATATGCCTTTCCGAGAAAAATCGAACCAATACACAACATCAAGTCTCATGTCTGGATCTGCGACGGCTGAAACTGAGCCAGGAAACTCGGCCCCTCCTATGTAGACCCAACTGAAAGAATTCTTCGACTTGAAATCTCGCCAGATCAGAATAATGAGTTCCACTCCTGGGCCAAACCGACCATCGTGAATCTGATTTCTAGATCTGGGAGGGCCGGTGTCGAGCCAGAACGCTTAAGCGAGTCTTACTTCTGAGCTAGATCGAGCCAAAACACCAAAACGAGTTCTGGATCTGCGGACGCTGAAATCGAGCCACGATGAACAGATTCCAGACCACCGCTGGACCAACGAGACGCCTCCCCCTGGCCTCCCCCGTGGAGAGAAGGGCGGAACAAAAACCGAGCCAGAACGCAGCAGCGAGTTTCTTTTCTGGGCCAAGCCGAGCAAATAGTGAGCAAATAGTGAGTGAGCAAATAGTGGGCATAATTTCTGGACCGAGTCGAGCAAATGGTGGGTCGATTCCCTATCCCTATCCCTATGCTGGGCACCTCCTCATCACGATGCCAAACTCAGGGGCTTCCTCAGTTTCTGAGAGTGTATCCCTAAGATTGTCATCTCCTTTTAGCGTGTCAATCTTTTGGATAGGGATAAGTTCGAGGCTGGTGAATTGGTGGGCATCATTTCTGGACCGAGTCGAGCAAATGGTGGGTCGATTCCGGACCGCGGTGTGCCGCCGCTGGACCGGTGAGACGCCTCCTCCCTGGCTCTCCTTCGGAAGTCCTGGTGAGAGGACTCCTTGACCTCCTGTTACCAGCCTGGAACATATCCCTATCCCTATGCTGCGCACCTCCTTACCACGATGCCAATCTTAGGGATTCCCTTATTTTTTGAGGGCGAACCCCTAAGATTGTCATTGCCTTTTGGCGTGTCAATCTTAGGGATAGGGATACGTTCGAGGATGGTAATCTTGTAGAATCCTCTAGCGAAGCGCTGCCACGTGAAAAAAATAAGTGGGGGGCCGCCGATGGGGTGGCCACGGCCTGCGGTGAGGCAACGTGTTGAGGAACACGCATCTGGACATCAAATCAATCAGCACAGGTTTAGCAGCGCTGGAGAACTGCACTCGGAACATGTATACACACACGGTGAGGGTAGTGGATAAGGAACCCTTAGATAAGGATTCTAAGGTCTGGAAGCGGGTGGGAAGCCACTTGAGGCTTGGCCATGAATTCCACCGCCCCTCTCACCAGATCCCTCACGGTCTGTAGTCTCCTGAGAACGCTCCTTAGCGAAAGTCCCCTATCGCATCCTTCTGCTATACTTACGCATCCTACACGGGAGCCCCCTCGGATGCACCCCCCCCCCAGCCCCCAGCGAAGCCCTTGGGCCGCTCCCTGACGGCCCGGTCGAGCGCTCCCTCTGCCTGCCGTTCCCTCTGGATGTCCCTGCCAGGCCCAAGAGTTTCGCCGACAGTCCGCGTTATCTGGGCGGGGCGCGCTGGCGGAAGAAAGAACACGCCCGACGCCTGCCTCTCGCCCTTCCCCCTTCCTGGATGTCCACAACGATTACGGAAATAATGGGCACGATAACAACAGACAGCGGCCGCAGTTCGGCAGGCGGCCTTCTGTCTCAAACGGGCAACCCTGCTCAACATGGGCAGGAACTGCTGTCGGTCTTCGTACCCATTCTTCCCGTACGCATTTCGATCGTGCCGAAGCTGCCATCGGCTACACGTAAGAATGGCCCTAGGCAGGAGTGACCTTAGGAGCGCTTTTTTCGGGGGCCGCGGGGAGGCCGAAACGGATCGCCCAAGCATCTTCCTTGGCATCGCACTCAATAATCTGGGAGCCCCAGTGCTCCCGCACCAAGGGTCACTCCGGCGAAAGGGCACTCCTACGTGTAGCCGATTGCTGCACGCTCCCTTCCTCCCTCCTACCCTCCCGGCCCTTTGCGCCTGCTTCGCCCGTGCCGCCGCCTCCTCGCTATTCCAAGGCAGTGCGGGCTGCTTGGGCATGCTGCGTTTCCCGGACCTCTCCCTTCCCAAGATGGTTCCGGGAGGGCCTCGGACGAAGGCCCCACGGTAGCCAAAAACAGCCCCGGGACGGCCCAGGTAGCACGCGTGAGAGCCACGAGGGGTGTCACGGGTGACGGCCTGCTGGGCGGTGCTCGCAGCGTCACCGCGCAGAGTGCTGCGCCAGCACGGGGGAGTTTCGTGTCGCAGGGAGCTAGATACTGCGTCCGCGCTTCAGACGGACCAGAGGCTCCCGAATCCACATACTTCGCTACACCTGGCTCCCCTCATCACTGTAGAGACGCCTGCCCCATACCCCCGCCACAGACCAGGTGTGATCGGCGAGCCTTCATAGACTTCGCCACCTCCTTGTACTCGTTGTCCATTTTCCTGGCAGGCAACCCCGACATTCCGAAAACAATTATCCTGGCGAAAGACCCAACCATATGCAGTTGTGGGTACCGCAATTGTGAAAATCGTCTTCGGTGAAACTCCCTATGGGGCCACGAAGCGCTTCACTGGGTGGGGAGGAACGCTGTTCTGGGTGAGTGGTGTTTCAAGTAATCTTTCCGGGACGCATGCGGACAGTCCCACTGGGGGCTTCGGTGGAGCTCCCTATGGGGCCACGAAACGCTGTACTGGGTAAGTGTAAATGCCAAATTGGTCTTCCCGGACGCATGCGGACGATCCCACTGGGGTCTTCGGTGGAGCTCACTAAAGAGCCACGAAACGCTGTAATGGGTGGGTAAAAATGCCACGTTGGGTTTTCGGGACGCATGCGGACGGTGGCACTGGGGCCTTCCGGTGGAGTTCCCTACGGGGCCACGAAATTCCGGACTGGGTGGGTGAAAATGCCACAATGGGTGTTTCGGGACGCTTGCGGACGGTCCCACTGGGGCCTTCGGTGGAGCTCCCTGTGGAGCCACGAAACGCTGCACTGGGCGTGTGAAAATGCAACATTGGGTGTGCGGGACGCATGTGGACGGTGGCACTGGGGCCTTCGGTGGAGCTCCCTGTGGGGCCACGAAACGCTGCACTGAATGGGGGGACGCATGTGGACGGTGTCACTGGGACCTTCGGAGGAGCTCCCTATGAGGCCACAAATCGCTGCACTGAGTGGGGGGGACGCATGTGGACGGTGGCACTGGGGCCTTCGGTGGAGCTCCCTATGGGGCCACGAAACGCTTTATTGAGTTTGGGGGGCGCATGTGGACGGTGGCACTGGGGCCTTCGGTGGAGCTCCCTATGGGGCCACGAAGCGCTGCGCTGAGTGGGAGGAGACGCATGTGGACGGTGGCACTGGGGCCTTCGGTGGAGCTCCCTATGGGACAACGAAACGCTGTACTGAATGGGGGGGGACGCATGTGGACGATGGCACTGGGACCTTCGGAGGAGCTCCCTATGAGGCCACGAAGCGCTGCACTGAGTGGGGGGGACGCATGTGGACGGTGGCACTGGGGCCTTCGGTGGAGCTCCCTATGGGGCCACGAAGCGCTGTACTGAGTGGGGGGGGCGCATGTGGACGGTGGCACTGGGGCCTTCGGTGGAGCTCCCTATGGGGCTACGAAACGCTGTACTGGGTGGGTGAAATGCAAGGAAGAGGGGGAGGAGGGAGGAGGAGGATGAGGAGGAGGAGAGGAGAGGAGAGGAGAGGAGAGGAGAGGAGAGAGAGGAGAGGAGGAGAGGAGAGAGGAGAGGAGAGGAGAGGAGAGGAGAGGAGAGGAGGAGATGAGAGGAGAGGAGAGGAGAGGAGAGGAGAGGAGAGGAGAGGAGGAGAACGCGTGGACCGTCTCTTCAAAACGAGGACCCAACAACACAGGTTGGTTGGGAACTATGCGATCGGCAGCGTGACGCCGGACACCGCGGCAGCTAGTTAGAAGAGAAGTAAGGCAGATTCAGAAAGAGGCGGAAGGGCGAAGCGGGGAAGCAAAGGCCACTATAGACCGGCAAAGAGATAATCAGGCAGAGTGGACGACGGAGAGCGACAGCAAGTAGTCCAGGCCACTTGGAGGGACGGTGTTGCTATCCAGAACATATCATCATAATCACCGTCATCGGCGATTCAATTTATTAGACGACCGATGAACGTCGAGAGCTGACATAGCCTAGGCCCCGTCCGCTTGAGCACATTCTCTTGAGCGTACACCTCACGCGGCCTGATACCAAGCAAGATGTGCTGATGTGAGATCACCCGTCCTGGACGCAGACGAACCAGCACTGATTAGGCAAACAAAACACTGGGGATCTGGCAAGAGGCCCCTCAAACTCAAACACACAACCAAGAAGGGTATACATTCGACATGTGGCGCCCTGAGCCCCATCAGCGAGCAGCTGGCAGCTGAAATATTCAGGCCCAAAAGAGCTTCGTTCGGTACCTGAGGGCGTCCGAACTGTCCGTCATGTCATGGGTGCGAAAATTTGAAGAGTCGGGGAGGGGCACTTCAACTGAAAAACACACGGTGCACCAGACGGGAGGGGATCCGCAGTAGTTCTCAGTAAGAATTGAACACTCAACAACAGCATCAAACACAAGCCGCGCCGCATAATCTCAATCTGGCCACGCACCCAGGGACAATGAATGGCTGTTCTGAAGGGGCCCTGGGACACACAAACAAATACACACACATCACAGGATTCCCCCTATTTTCTGGCTTGTTGTCTTCCCCCCCCCACTTCCCATATTTTCCCAATATCTTCTAGGGAATCGACGATGAATTGTGTCTGTGTGTTTTTTCCCTTCCTAATGTTCGGCCTCCACTCCCTGACGAAATTCACCAGCATTTCCCCATATTTTCTGGGTTGTTGTCTTCCCCTCCACTTCCCATATTTTCCCATATCTTCTAGGGAATCGACGATATATTGTGTCTGTGTGTTTTTTCCCTTCCTGATGTTCGGCCTGCCCTCCCTGACGAGATTCACCAGCATGGCCACGCCGCCGCCGGACATGCCTCCGCGACGCGCCCGAAGCGGGGGCGATTGCGAGGGGGCAGGCCTGCTGAGAAGGCGGGCGCGGCTTCTCGGACGCCCGTCGTACTTCTCCGGAGGCCCGAGAGGCCGTCGACGCCTTCTGCGAAGGCCCGCGCTCTGTGCCTTCCCCGCCGGGCGCGCGGCCGAAGTTCACCACGCGGGCGTTGCCCACGGGCAGGGGGGGCGCCGGCGGTTCGCCACAGGCTGCTTCCACACGGGCGGGTGGTCGCGACAGAGCCTTCTCTCTCTCTCTCTCGCTCTCTGTCTCTCTCTCCCTCACTCTCTCTCTCTCTCTCTCTCTATATATATATATATGTATGTTTTTTTCTGCTTCTCGCTGCTTCTTTCTCTCTCTCTCTCTCTCTCTCTCTCCCACGTTCTCGCTCTCTCTCTCTCTCTCTCTCTTCCTTTCCCTCTCTCGCAAAGGTCCGCGGTTCTCGCCATTTGGTGTTTGCCCATGCGGTCCTTCTGAATGCATCGCCATACCAATTGGCCATGATGCGGTCCACTTCCTGTAATTGCACGGAGGATTGTAATGATACGGTGCGCATGAGGGCGGGAAGAAATGAGGCTAGGCCTGACGAATCAAGGCAGCAAGATGGAGCAATGATAAATCGATCACGCCCTGCAAAACGATCACGAACACCTACGCAATCGCAAGGGACCACGGAAGGGCTGCGATGCACAAGGGGGCGCGGACCATGGGAGTGAAATCCTGGAGGCCTGCGGAAAAGGAGAGGGAGGAGGAGGAGGAGGAGGAGGAGGAGGAGGAGGAGAGGAGGAGGAGGAGGAGGAGGAGGAGGAGGAGGAGGAGGAGGAGGAGGAGGAGGAGGAGGAGGGAGGGAGGAGGAGGAGGAGGAGGAGGAGGATGCCCGCGGGGTGAGGCGGACCGCGTCGAGCCACGGCCACCCCTGCGATGCGCGCGCCCCACGCGCGCCCGCGCCTCGGCGCAGCTACGCGCCCGAGGCTGTCGGCCAGGCCTCACCCCGCGCGGCCCGCAGCAGCCTCGCCACCTTGGCTGCGAAGCTTGGCGAGCTGCTGCGCTCCCGCGCGCCGCACCTCGGCCTCGGCCAGCCGCCTTCGCCGCCCGCAGCCCCTGCTCCGCATCGAGCAGCAGAGTCACCTGCGGGCGGCAGCCTCTCCTCCAGCAACTCGCCTTCCATGGCCACGTCGTCGCCGCCCGCAGCCCCTGCTTCGCATCGAGCAGCAGGTTCCCCTGCGGGCGGCTGGACCTCCTCCTGCGGCCTGACCTCTGTGGCCTCGCGCGGCGGGGGCGGTCCGCCGTCACTGCCACCTGCAGCCACCTCGTCTCCTCTCTGTGCAGGGCCCGCCACAGGCCGCTGGCACTCGTCCTGCTGCTTGGCCACCTTGGCCACACGCCTCGGCGACTGCGAGGGCGGCGTCAGCTCGGCCAGCCTCGGTGAGCTGCTGCGCACTCGCGCACGGCGCCGCAGTCCTGGCCCTCCGCCGCCGCCCGCAGCCCCTGCCTCTCCTCGTGCCGCGGCATGGCGCGCCACGGCTGCACACCTGCCGCCAGCTTGCCCGCTCGGGCCAGCCGCGGCGCTGTGGTCCTCCACGTCGTCCGCCAGCACCTGGTCTCCGCTGGCCTCGCGTGGCTGGGGCGGTCCGCCGCCGCTGCCACCTGCAGCCACCTCGTCTCCTCTTTCGGCAGGGCCCGTCTCAGGTCGCTGGCTGCCCTCCTGTAGCCTGGCCACCTCGGCCGCCGTCTTCGGCGCCAGCGAGGGCGGCGTCGGAGCGGCCTGCCTCGGCGAGCTGCTGCACACACCCGCGCGGCGCCGCGGGCCTGGCCCGCCGCCGCCGCCCGCGGGCCCTGCCTTGCCTCTTGCGGCATCCTGGCGCGCCGCGGCTGCACGCCCTCCGCCAGCTCGCCCTCTCCTGCCAGCCGCACCTCGGTGGCCCTCGGGGTCAGGGGCCGCAGGAGGCTCGCGTCCTCCCTGCCCCCTGGAGCTCCTTCTGGCTTGCGCAAGGCGTGGCCGTCCTCCTCCCCCGCGACGCCCTGCGCCTGCGGCGACTGGCCTCTCACCTCCTGCGCGTCGTCCGCCATCCTCGGCGGGGGCGGTCTGCCGCCGCTGCCTCCTGTGGCCACCTCGTCTCCTCCCTCTGCAGGGCCCGCCTCAGTCCGCTGGCTCTCCTCCTGCTACAGCTTGGCCACCTTGGCCGCCCGCATCGGCGACCTCGAGGGCGGCGTCAGCGCGGCTTGCCTCAGCGATCTGCTGCGCACACGCGCGCGGCGCCGCGGGCGTGGCCCTCCGCCGCCGCCCGCAGGCCCTGCTTCGTCTCCTGCCTCGGCCTGGTGCGCCGCGGCTGCACACCTGCTGCCAGCACGTCCTCCCAGGCCAGCCGTCGCTCTGGAGCCCTCAGGGGTCGGGGGACGCCGTGGGCCCGCGTCCTCCCCTGCCCCACCACCTGGAGCACCTCCTGGCGGCCTCAAGGGGTGGCCGTCCTCCTCCTCCGCGATGTCCCGCGGCGACTGACCTCTCCTCTCCTGCACGTCATCCGCCAGCACCGTGATGTTGACTGCCACCTCTCTGACCACCTTCGGAGCCAGCCCCTTCCTCAGCCTCGCGACTGCGGCGGCACCTGCAGCCGACGGGACACTCCTGCACTCTAGGTGGAAGGAGCTCGCTCTGGCCGCGCCTGTGAAGCCGCACGCCCTGCAAGCGACCAGCGGCATCCTGCGCACCAGCAGCCTCCAATCCACAGGCGCAAGGAGCACCAGGTCATGCGCCGCCCTCTGCTGGGCCTTCAGCCTGTCGTTGGCCCTGATCGCCTCGGCGACGATGCTGCCAGGGCACTCACCTGATCTGCCTGACCATCTGCAAACCTCGCACCAGGGACGCTGGCCAGGCAGCCTCCGCCAGACGCAGGCCATCCTCGCCGCTGGCTCCTTGCGCACTGGCAGGGCTCGCTGCACCTTCGTCTTGTCGTGCGTGGTGTCGCTGCCGTCGACCCAGCTGCCGACAGCCGCGCACCACATGGCTGCTCGTTCAACCACGTCTCGGCTCCTCTCCAGGCGCTCTCTGTCCCGCGCGGGAAGGCGCCCACTGGCCGCCGCAGCCTTTGCCGCCCTGTCAGCCAGTCGGTTGCCGTACCAATCTCTGTACAGCACCTCGCCTGCCGCCACCTGCCGCCGCGTACTGTGGCTGGGCATCCACCTGAGGCTAACCTCATGCCCAAGACCTCCTCGCTCGTCCAGCAGGTCCCAGGCTCGCCGCCACAGGTGCGCCCAGGTGTACGCGTAGCCCGTGGTGCCTACCCTGCCGACCTTGTAGAAGCCGTCGTACACGTACTTGGAGTCGACCACCAGCACTGTGACACCTTGGCCAAACCTGAGCGCCATGATCACCGCCGTGAGCTCCCCGCCGTTGATGTCCACGCAGTGGCCCTCCATCTGGCCAGCGATGGAGGCCCTGTAGCCGTCGCTGTGCGCCTGCAGCGCCACCACACTCCAGCCAACTGCCGCCACCTCCTCGTAGTCCGCCTCGAGCGCCGAGCCGTCGAGAAACAGCTCGCCTTCAGGAAGGGTGCCTCCTTCGTGGTCGCCCTTCCAGCACACGTCGCTGCACGCTGGCGGGCGGCGGATGCCCCGTGGTGTCGGCCACAGGCACCTTTCCAGCAGCAGCTGCACCTCAGGCCTCCCGCTCTGCCTTCGAAGAACTGCCAAGTCCTCTGGGATCGTCAGCACCTCACTCCAGCACGGGCAGTCGAAGTGCCTGTGCATCAGCGTGCCTCTGGCGCCACACCTCAAGCACCCAGCACTGGGCGCCAGCCCCTTCTCCTCCTTGCGCGCCTGAGTCCACTGCCCGTCGATGATGAGGGACCTCAGGTAGGCCTGCTCTCGCGCCGTCAACCGAACCCTGGTGCGAGGTGCTCCCTCCTCACGGCGTGGCTCGTCGGCTTTCCTGGCGCAGCCAGAGGAGGTGAGCCTGACCAGGGGCTCCAGCTCGCCGCCACCAGCCAAGTGCGCGCAACCTGGGGCTTTGCTGACCTGCCTCCACTGCCAGCGCTGCACTGCTCTCCTCATCAGCTTGGCCACGACCCACGGCGCACAGTCGAAGGGCGCGATGGCCACGCCGTCGTCCATGACCCAGCGGTTGGCGGCGACGACGTCCCAGCCGATCCTCCTGAGGGAGAGCACCGTCGCCGCGCACGGGCCCTGCACGTGCACCCAGGACACGGGCCGCTTGTCCTCGAGGCCCTGCCACACCATGTGCAGCGGCACCCACTGCTCCCAGACCGCACGCAGCAACATCAGCACCGGCTTGCAGGTCGCGTCGTAGATCGGGTCGAGGCCAGCCTGGAGCATGAGCCCGAGCGACCTGGACTTGCTCGCCGTGGTGTTGGAGACCGCGACGAACGTGAGGGTCCTGGCGCGGTCCAGCTCCCCTTCCGTGCAGCCCGTGATGGCCGTGCCGTACCCGATGCACGGGTGCAGCCCCGTCTTCACGATCCTCTTGGTGGCCTTCCGCTTGGCCTTGACCACCTGCAGCACTTTGATCCTGCGCAGCCTGCCTCTCGCCTGCGCCATCCTGTCGTGACGAACAGCCCGTCCTATCCTCTTGCCCCCACTGAAGTCGACCCCCAAGTTCCTCTCCTGCCCCGTGGCGCGCACCCCCAGCGGCTTCATCAGGCGCTTCTCGAGCTCCTGCCTCGCTGCTGGCACATTCGCTAGCGCCCTGGATTTCTTCACCGCGATCTCTAAGTCGGCCTCGCCGAGCAACACCTTGAGATGCCTGGCCGCCAGCGTGAGGTCATTGACTGTCCGCTGGAAGCCGCCCACCCTCTTCAAAATGATGTCATCCACGACCACCGACATCGCCAGCGTGGGCACCAGCTCCTGAAGCTTGTCCAGCGGCTCCAGCAGCAGCATCTTGAGCATGAGCGTCGCCAGCCCGTCTCCAGGCAGCACCGCCTGCTCGGTGCAGATGGCGTTGCTGACGGCTTCGTCCCGCGCCAGCCACCTGGGCGCTCTGTACAAACTCACCTGCAGCTTGAGCTGCCAGAGCGGGAAGCCCGTCCGCTGGGCGGCCTGGATGAGGCGCCCATGCTGCACCTGCTCGTACGCCTTGAGCAGGTCCAGGAGGATGAGGGCCGCGACCCAGCTGGATGCATCGCCAGCTTCACGCCCCTTCGCTGTCGCCCACTCGCACTCCACGGCCTGCTGCCAAACTGCCCTCTCGCAGCCTCTGCCGCGCGCCGCCCAGAAGAACGGCCGATCATTCCTGCGCTCCCACTCCTCCGCCAGGGGCTTTCGCAACCTCGTCTGCACCCTCGCGAGGACGTGCGCGATGGCCACGGGGCGCACGCCGCCCAGCCTCTTGGCCAAGAACACGATCTTGCTCTGGATCTGCGGCCACTCCGCGGCCTGCTCGACCGCCACCACGATGTCGATGAGGGTCTCTATCCCCTCGTCGCTGAGCTCCAGCAGCTGCCTCGGCTTGATCGCCTCGAAGCCCGTGGCCGTGCCCTTCCTGAAGGACCTCAGGACTGCCCGCATCACCTCGCAGCTGGGCCTGGGGGGGCGCTCACCGAGACCGGTCGGCCACTCCAACTCGGCGTGGCTGCACTGCACCCTCCAGATCTTGCTCCACTCCTTCTCAAGGTCGTCCAGCTCCTTGCTCAGGCTGGCGGGTCCAGCATCACTGCTGCAGTCGCTGCCCTGCCAGCCCACCGCCACTCGCGTGACCGCGTGGAGCCCTGCCGCTCCTCCTGTGAGCTGCTTGCCAACCCACTCGTCGAACTGCCTGCCCCTCTCGTCGACATCGCGCTTGGCGAGGTGCCTGGCGTGCTGCTTCGCGCGGTCGGCCAGCCCCTCGAGCAGCAGGGGGTGCCAGCACGCCAGGCCCCCATGCTGCAGCATCCTCAGCCAGCGCCCAGCCTCCATGCTGCAGGAAGTGCCGTCTCCTTCCCCTGAGCGGGCCTCCTCGTCCTGCTGCAGCTGCCTGACTCTCTTCGGGACCGCCGCCACCAGCTGGGGCAAGTAGTAGATCGCGTCGACCCTGGCCCTTGGTGCTTTCAGCTGCGCCATGGCTCCCAGCGCGTGTGCCACCCTGGCCATCCACGCTGCTTCAGGCGTGAGCCTCGGCGCCCTGGGGTCCTGCACCCCGCTGCGCTTGACCAGCTTGGTGGAGAAGCCGCCCGCTCTTCCAACGTACCTGGCCCTCTGCTCCTCCAGCTGGTATACGTCAACCCACTCGTCCTCCGCGCACTCCAGAAAGGTGGCGAAGGCGGCTGTGAGGGTTCCCTTAGCCCCCTCCCCCGCGCCGCCCTGGGCCCGCACGCCCTGCTGCAGGTGCTGGGCCTGCCCCGCCGCGGAGGCTGCCTGCCTCTTCTCGACCCAGAGGCCGGGGGGCCTCACGTGCACTCCTTCAGCCGCTTCAACCTGAAGGGGACTACCCGCGATTCCGTACGGTGCCTGGCTCGGATGTGCACTGCCAGTCCCAGCATGGGGAGGAATATCCGCCTGCTCCTCCTGCGCAGCGCTGCCCGCGGCACTGCTGCCCTCTCTCTCCGCTGCGTCGGCCCCATGCGCTCCTGGCGCCCGAGCCTCGAGGTGCGCTGGCTGGACCTCGCCGCGAGGTGCTGCACCGCTGCTGCTGAGCTGAGCGGCCTCCTCCTCGGTGGCAGAGGTCGCCTGCCTCTTCTCGACCCAGAGGCTGGGGGGCCTCACGTGCACTCCTTCAGCCGCATCAACCTGAAAAGGCCAACCTGCTATTCCGTACAGTGCCTGGCTCGGAGGTGCACTGCCAGTCCCAGCGTGGGGAGGTATGTCCGCCCGCGCCTCCTGCGCAGCGCTGCCCGCAGCGTCGCTGCCTTCACTGTCCGCTGCGTCGGCGCCCTGCGCTCCTGGCGCCAGGGCCCCGAGGTGCGCTGGCTGGTCCTCAACGCCTGGTGCTGCGCCGTGCCCTTCCACGCCAGCTTCTCGCCTTAGCCCGCAGTTGCCGAGGATGCTCTGCCATTCCTCGCCATGCTGGGCGCAGCACCTCATCAGGTTCACCTCCGTCACGCAGGCCAGCGGCGCAGGTGCGATCGGGAGCACGCTGCTTAGCGGTCCCCATTTCTCCGCCGCAGCCATCCCCACATCTCCCATGCCCTCCACTGGCCTGAGAAGCTCCTGTCCTGCTGCACTCTGTCCTGCTGCGCCACCACTGCTGCTGGGCTGAGGGGCCTCCTCCTCAGCACGTGGGGTGCTCCTCGCCGCGGCCTCGCCCTCGAACCTCAGCACCGAGGCGAGCTGCTCCTGCACCCTCAGCCTGGCTTGCCTCCAGCTGCTGCCGTGGTCCCTCTCACAGCACCCTTGTGGTCGAACCTCAGGGAAGGTCCGCGGCTTCTGGACTAGCCTGAAGCGCTCCTCCTCCTGCTGCCTGCGGATCTCGAGAATCACCGCCGAGTGCGGGTACACTGGCGAGGCCTCCACCACCCGCACCCCCACCGCAGCCAGCCCCTTGGATACCAGGAAGAAGTCGATGGTCCTCCCTGATGCTGCGCACGTGGGCGATGCAGGCCTGACCACCTTGCCATCGAACATGTCGAGCACCCCGCCTGCCTGCAGCTCTTCCTCCGTGAGGTTCCAATCACCGCCCACTACGAAGTCCCTGCGGCACTGCCTCAACCTCCTTGCCAGCCTCCTGAGGCTGGACACGATGCTGTCGTTGAGGCCTACCCCCGCCTCCAGGTAGATGTTGGCGAGCAGGAAGCCGTTGCGCAGCACGCCCGACACCCAACACAGGTGCACTCTCCCAGCCACCAGCACCGCTGCCTGCTGGTCCTGCACCTCCGCCATGCCGTGGCTCCTCCTCACAATGGTGAGGAGACCTCCTGTGCTGAGGCCTCCTGCCGCTGACGGCACCGCGGGCGTGCCTCTCGCCCTCCATCCTTGACCTCGAAGCTGCGCCTCCGCGTCGCTGCTCCTGCCCTCCAGGAGCCTCGTCTCCTGGACCAGAATGGCGTCGCAGTCCTGCACCTCGCTCACCGCCATGCGCTTGCCCAGGTTGCCGAACGCATTGATGTTGATCGTGCAGATCCTCCAGACCCCGCACCTCATGCTAGGACTCCTCCTCCATCTGCTTGACCTCCGTCCGCATCTTCTTGGCGTCGCCCAGCAGCTGCTCAACTGCTTCCCTCTTGGCGGGGTCCTCCATCCCGCACGCGATGTCCTGCCACACCTGCTGCACCGCCTGCGACACGCCAGACCCCTCCTCCTTGGGAGCGTCCACCTGCTGCGCAGCTGCAGGCACCGCCGAGGGCACGGGGACCGCCGCAGCCACAGGCGCACGGGGGGGCGCCCCCGCAGCGGCGGCAGCACCAGGCAGGCCACTGAGCTCCGCCAGCACCTTCCCGAGCTTCGCGATCTCGTCCCTCGAAAGGCGGCCGATCGCCTCCTGAATCGACTCCAGGGAGGCCGCTGGTGCTGCTCTCGGCTCGTCGGCTGCTGCCGCCGCCTCAGCCCCCTCGGCCGCCATCCTGGCGCGCTGAGCCGCCAGCGCCTCCCGTGCCTTGGCCGCCGCCTCGTCGCACTCCTTCCGCAGCAGCACCAACTTGTCCGCGAGGCAGGCCGACTCGTTGATGGCAGCCACCGCCTTGGCCTTCGCCTGCTCCAGCTGGCCCTCCATCTTCTTGACCTGCACGACCTTGGCGTCCGCCAGCACCTGGGCCGCCTTGACCGTATTGTCCTTGGACAGCTCGGCCCCCAGCCCGCCCTCACGCAGCCTCCGCGCCTGCAGCAACTGCTCGCGGACCTTCGGGGGCAGGAGCGCGGCGGCGAGGGCAAAGTCGGCCTCTGCCATGCACACGAAGCCACAGCGCTGCTCCTCGCTGAGCACCACGGCGCCTCCAGCGTCACGGCCGCCACCTTCTCCACCACGCCACCACGGGGCACGAGTGGGAGGCTTGCCGCCGCCAGCCCCACGCCCGCCGAGCCCGCCGCCAGCGCCGCCAGGAGCACCACCACCGCCGCCGCCTGCATGCCACCCACGCAGCGGAGGAAAGGCGCCCAGCTGCCGCGGCGCTGGCCACCTCGCAGGTTGGCACCCCTTGCGACAGCACGTCCTCTCGGCGAAGTTGTAGTAGCCGCACACCGAGCACTTCCACTTCGCAGGCCACGCCGCACGGCCGCCTCCCCCACGCCCAGCACCCACGCCGCCGCTCCCCGCCATGGCGCGCGTGAGTACGGAAGGAGGCCGCCCGACTGCCAGAGTGCACACACTCTTGCCTGCGCACGGTAGTGCGATCCAGTGAAGCACGGAGGCTGAAAGCCCCCCGAGCAACCCATCTTGAGCCAAAATGGCTACGGAGGAGGAGGAGGAGGAGGAGGAGGAGGAGGAGATGGGCTCCCGCCTTCTGAGAAGCCTTCTAAGCCGTCTCGTGACGACTGGGATGCCGTCGCCATGCTGGGTCCATGCCGTCAGGTGCTCCTGCCTGTGCCACAGCCTGCAGAAGAAGGGGGGGAGGCCTCTCCTTGGGAGAAGATCGGCGGCGAGCGAGGGGGGAAGTGAGAGGGAGAAGGCCTTCGCAGAAGAATCGGAAGTCTGGCGGCCTTCTGACAAGTGTTCGACGTCTTCTCCGAAGAAGTCCCGCCGCCTTCTGAGAATAGGTCTTCTCCTTCTCACTTCCCTACCTCGCTCGCCGCCGAAAAGAAGCCCGATTCAGAGTTTGGAGGGGTCGCTCATCCCATTCGGGTTTCGATGTGCAGGCGGCTTGTCAGAAGGCGCGAGGGGGCCCTGGGACACACAAATAAAGACACACACATAAAAGGATTCCCCATACTTTCCTATATTTTCTGGGTTTTTGTCTTCCCCCCCACTTCCCATATTTTCCCATATTTTCCGGGGGAATCGACGATGCATTGTGTCTGTGTTTTTTCCCTCCTGAGAGTAGCCCCGCCGCCTTCTGAGCAGGCAGGCCCCCTCCGCCTGCCCCTCCTCGGTGGCGCACCGCCGGGTGCAGCGGCGGATTCGTTTCCCAGCCATCCTGTGGTGTTGGGCTCCCGTTTTGAAGAGACAGTCCCCGAGTCTCCTCCTCCTCTCATCCTCCTCCCTCCTCCCGTACACCCTGCGAAATGCTTTAGAAATCATGGGTTCAGAAATTCATAGTCTCAGAATCTGAATAAAAACCCAGAATGTCGATTCAAATCTTAGAATCTACATTGAAACATTAAGAATAATCGAGACTCTGACAGAAAACTTGGGTTTTCTTAAGCATGCATCGCCTAGATTGTACGTGCCTCCGCCCTCCGCATGGCTCTGTTTCGGTGCACCCCTCACACGTTTCGTGACCCCCAAAGGAGCTCAAGCGAGGGTCCCCGTGGCGCAGCCCGAGTGCATCAACGCAACAGGTTTCGGCACACCCCTCACACGCTTCGTGGCCCCATAGGGTGCTCCACCGAGGGTCCCAGTGGCGTTGCCCGCATGCGTCCCCGCTACCGATTTCGCCACACCCCTCATACGTTTCATGGCCCCATAGGGAGCTCCACCAAAGGTCCCAGTGGCGCAGCCTGCATGCGTCCCCGCAACCCATGTCCGTACACCCCTCACACGATTCCTGGCCACAGAGGAGCTCCGCCGAAGGTCCCAGTTGCGCAGCCCGCATGCGTCCCCGCCAATCATTTTGATACACCCCTCTCACGTCTCGTGTGCGGATGGGGAGCTCCACCAAAGGTCCCAGTGGCGCAGCCTGCATGCGTCCCCGCCACCCATGCCCGCACACCCTCACACGTTTCCTGGCCCCAGGGGAGCTCCGCCGAATGTCGCAGTTGCGCAACCCGCACGCGTCCCCGCCAATCATTTTGATGCACCCCTCACACGTTTCGTCGCCAAGTAGGGAGCTCCACCGAAGGCCCCAGTGGCGGAGCCCCACATGCGTCCCGCCACCCCTTTCGGCACACCCTTCACACGTTTCTAGGCATCATAGGGAGCCCCACCGAAGGCCCCAATGGCGCGTCCCCGCTACCGATTTCGCCACACCCCTCACACGTTCCATGGCCCCATAGGGAGCTCCACCACAGGTCCCAGTGGCGCAGCCCGCATGCGTCCCCGCAACCCATTTCGGCACACCCCTCACACGTTTCCTGGCGTCAGAGGAGCTTCGCCGAAGGTCCCAGTGGCGCAGCCCACATGCGTCCCCGCCATTCAGTTTGACACACCCCTCACACGCGCCCCATAGGAGCTACACCGAAGGCCCAAAATGGCGCAGCCCGCATGCGTTGCCTACTCCACCCATTTCGGCACACCCCTCACACGTTTCGTGGCCCCATTGGAGCTCCACCGATGGCCCCGGTGGCGGTGCCCACATGCGTCCCCGCCACACATTTCGGCACATCCCTCACACGTTTATTAGCCGCAGAGGAGCTCCGCATGCGTTCCCGCCATCCATTTTGACACACCCCTCGCGCGTTGCTAGGCCCCATATGGAGCCCCACCGACACACCCCTCATATGTTTCGTGGCCCCATAGGAGCTCCATCGAAGGTCCCAGTGGCGCAGCCCGCATGCGCTCCGGCCACCCATTTTGACACACCCCTCGCACGTTTCCTGGGGTGTGAGGGCTTCGTTGCACGGCATATTCCTCCACGGCAGGGGAACCCAATTTCTGACGACACGCGAGTCTTTCCCCCTCCTCCCGCCCTATGCTCAGTTACGCGTGTACTGTGGGCAACGCCCGCGCAACCAGCGCTTATGACAGCAAGGCTCGCGCGCAGACCAACACACTTCCTCCTCCATTCCTTTCCCTTGTAGATTACTCCTCCCTGTCGCACCTCGATGCCGGTCGCAAGGGAGGGCGGGCGTTTCGCCGGAGACTTAATCACCACGCATGACTCTGATGCTTAATTATTCCCAACAGCTTCGCAGATGGAGGGCGGGTGGTTTTCAGCAAGTGGATCTCGCCTTAGCGCCGCGCGCACTCGTTTTTCCAAAATGTGGCTCTCGCCTTAGCGCCGCGCACATCCGTGTTAAACATTGCAAGAGATTCACGGATTGAGGGCGGGTCGTTTACAAAATGTGGCTCTCGCCTTAGCGCCGCGCACATTCGTTCAGAACAGTAAAAGAGCTTCACGGATTGAGGGCAGGTCATTTTTACAAAGTGGGTCTCGCCTTAGCGCCGCGCGCACTGGTTTGAAGCATTGCAAGAGCTTCGCGGATTCAGGGCGGATCGTCTTCAAAGCGTGGCTCTCGCCTTAGGGAAGCGCACATTCGTTTGACGGGTTGAGGGCGGCTCTTCTTCGAAACGTGGCTCTCGCCCTAGCGCCGCGCACACTCGTTCTAAACATGAGGGCGGGCCGTTTTCAAAATGAGGCTGTCGGCTTAGCGCCGCGCACACTCGTTTAAAGCCATTGCCAGAGCTTCACGGGTTGAGGGCGGCTCCTTTTCAAAATTTGGCCATCGCCATACCGCCGCGCACATGTTTTAAATCTTTGCAAGACTTCCACTGCTTCTCATGATTACCGTACCAGGAGCTTGTGCTCTGGAACGATTCAGGATTGTCAGGGCGCGAGGGTTACGTTGATTCGTAGCGTTAGAGTCCCAGGAATGGTGTTCTGGCACGATTCAGGACCGCTAAGACTTAACATTCAGATTAAGTCGTGGCGTTGGGGTCCTGAGAACGGTGCTTCGGCACGCTTCAAGATGTTCACATGGTTGTCCCCCAACGGGACAGTTCCCTCAGTGGAAATGATCCCTTGTAGGGGCGTCTGAAGAGGGATCTTGGAGGGAAGGTGTATTCGAACATCGTTGACGGACCTTGGATTTACACTAGTCACCCTCCTCCTTCACCTCCACCTCCTCCTCCTCCTCCTCCTCCTCCTCCTCCTCCTCCTCCTCCTCCTCCTCCTCCTCCTCCTCCTCCTCCCCCTCCTCCCCCTCCCTGGTCACGGAGAATCGCCAAATTTCGCACGTTTTGGGGAAATTGGGGCCCCTGGGGGTCTCCGGAGATCCCAGCGGGTGGACCTCTGAGGACCTCGGAGGTGAGGGGCAACGTTAGTAGGGGGCCTGGCTCAGCGGGGTAAACAGCGACCTGGAATCGGCGATACATCACCGATAGATCGGCGAGAGGCCCCCGAATGGCGAAATACGCACGCTCCTGGGCGGGGTGAGCTATCGGGCACCTACAGTCGGGCTGCTGAAATGAGGAACGCTAAATAAGGAACGAAGCCCCTCTGTGGCTTAAAAAAAGCCTGGGTGCACGAGCAGGGCCAGAGGAACAACCACGGAAGGACGCGAGGAACATCGAGCCCCTGGCCGAATCCAAGCTGTTCCTTATTTCAGCGTCTGGGCTGTGTCGGCGATGACTGGGCGACTGGGGTCGATGCGTCCCCCTCTGCGCCGCTCTCCCCCTTTTGCCGGTGCTCCCCGGCCTTGGGACCAGAGCTCGGATCTCCGGCGGCCGCTCGGGACGGGCCGGGCGCCCCCCCCGGAATGCTCCCGGCGAGGCGCAGCCGCTGGATGGCATGCCGAGGCCGGACAGCCTCTGAGAACCGACGAACGCGCGCGAAACATCAAACCTCGAGCAGCCCCTCGAGCCTCTGCTCCCCGCCCCCCCTGAGCATCACCCTTCCATGGACGAGCAGCCCAAGAAATCTTCCTGCGGCCTCCCTCGTGTGCTTTCCCGCTCCCTCGCCGCTGCTCCCGTCATCGTTGCTCCCTCACACCTTGCGCCGCGTGCCCTCCTCCTCCCCCTCCTCTTCGGAGGGGGAGGAGGAGAACTCTCCGGAGGGGGGGGGGAGATTCCATCCAATTCCCCCCCCTTCGGACATTTCTGGAAACAGCTGGAGGTCTCTCCGAACTCCCTCTGAGGCGGGCTCCCGTCGCGACCGCGCGGGCGCTGGTTTCGGACACCGATCGCTCGGGATGGAGTGGTCCAAGGGCCTCTGGACTAAGGTACCCCCAACTTGCCCGTTCATGTTGGAGCCCCTGGGGCCCTCTGGGCTTCGTGATGTGTTCTCTGAAGGCCGTGGGGGCCTCCTTGGAAATCCTAGGGGCACCTTAGGCGGGGGACACTTCTAGCAACACCCCGGAACGAAAAAATATTGAGCAGGGACCGTCCGTCCCGACAGCCCTATGGGCTTACCACGAGCTATTTAATAACAAACAGTGCTCTGATAGCGAAACCAATATTCTATGCGGAAGCAAAGCGGTCTCAGCCAGAAACTTTCGAAGAACATGTCGTGCACATCACGAAAGACTATTTGAACATGATTTAGTGGGCCAGGTCAGGACGCTTCGCCACTGCTTGAAGGAGATCGCTCAAGACTGGCCTGCCTCGGACCGCTGGTGGCCTTCAATCTTGAGCGCGAGCGCCAGCATCGCCGCCACGTCGACGCCGCAAAGAACCTGTTGTACCAACCCTCAGCGGCTCCGTGCACTCCGCCGTTGAAGTGCAACGTAGCGCGAGACAGGGGGGCGGCGTGACACTGAATAATCAAGCTGCGCCGCGTTTGGCTACGATAACATCATGCCTCTTACTGGCAGTATTTGTAAGACTCGAAAAGCAAGCGATGCTCGTCCTCGCCTGTCCGATGAGAACCGGAGTACGCAAGTCCTGAAACACTCATATGTCCAGAACCCTTCAAGTTTCAGGCGAACTGGGAAGATAAGATGATGAACCGATCCAGCCACTCAGACCCCACAGAGATACCATGAAGATCAATGGTTTCAGGATCACTCAGGCGACAGACATGGCTCGCTATGATGCTTTATCTTGTGACCACCAGGAAGGCTTCAACAGAGTTCACCAAACGTACGTCAAATGTACATGTCTCACTATCACTCCTTTAGTGGATACTAAGAGCAGGCGCCATGCCATGACCAATGACACGGAGGTGCTGACATATCCTCGATCCAATCACTCATGGACTCGCCCAGGTGATCAGTATAGCGCTCACCCACAATGGCGATGAACACGTTCGCCAACCTTAGAAGCGATGCCAAATTACATTTCGCGTGAAGTACGAAGCGAAACTAAAATGGCTTCGAAGAGCATCCCAAAACAAGTTCATGATTTCATGCTCTGTCTCGATTGATTCCTTCTCCCTCTCCCTCTCTCTCTCTCTTTCTCCCCCCTCTTTCTGTGTATCGCGTTCTCTCTCTCTCTGTCTCTCTCTCTCTCTCTCTCTCTCTCCAATGCGGTGCGAACACACGTGTACACATATGTATGTGTACATACACACATGTACATATGTATGTATGCATATACATATGTAGGTTGGTTGGTAGGTAGGTAGGTACGTCTGTATGTGTGTGTATGTATGTGTGTGTGTGTGCTGAACTACCCCCCCCCACAATACCCATTCCCTTGCATCGGTATTCGAACTCTCCAATCGTACTCTTAATGATCACCCGCCTTCGTTTCATCCGTGCCTGCTCATCCATCTTTCCAATTCGTCATCTCTCCGCGGTTTTCCCGTGCTGGGATCTGGTTGGAATCAGGTGGATCTGGGACCTGCCAAGCTCCACTTAGATTCTACTTTGAATTTACTAGGAGTCAATTTGACACAGCTCGACCTGGGACCTGCGCAATTCCAATTCGATTTTAATTCGGTTCAAATCGGAATACAATCGGAATCAGCTGGATCTGGGACCTGTTCAAGCCCAACTAAATTTCAAATATATGACAAGCGGGATCAAATTGGAACCAGCTGGGTCTTTGATCTGCCCACTTCGAATTGCATCCTAAGTCGATCACACTATGGATGCTCCGCGCCGCTTAGATTCTGCTCCGATTCCAATAGGGATCAAAGTGGAACCAGCTGGGACCAGGAACTGCTCAATTCCAATTAGATTCGGATGCCATTTCAATTGCAATCGATGTGACAGCAGATGGAACAATGACCTGCCCACTGCCAATTGCATTCTAATCCGATTCCAATCGGAATCCCACTTGGACTGAGCTGTATCTGGGATGTGACCAATTTCGAATCAAGTCGACGTAAATCTCACTGGGCATCAAAGTACACTCAGTTGGAGACCCGCTCCAGTTCAATTGTACTGTAAGCATGTGACAATAGGAGTTGACTTTGGCAAACCTGGATATGGGATCTGATCCATCCCAAGTAGATTCGAATTAGATGCCACACGGCATCTATTTTGGAACCACGTGGTCTAGGACCTGATGAATTCCCATTGGGTGTTAATGCAATTTCATCATCAGAATCTATGTGTGTGTGTGTGTGTGGAAACAGCTGGCTCTAGGCAAAGGAATAGAGAGAGAGAGAAGAGAACTATTGATACATAAAAAAGAGAGATGCCAGGAAGAGAGGGTGAACAATAATAACCCCACCGTCGTAAATGAATACTCATAAAAATGGGTGATGGGGTTGTCGGTATACATACATACATACATACATGCATACATACATACATACATACATACATACATACATGCACACGTGTATGTGTATTTATACATACATATAATTGCGCGGCCGCCCCCTGCCATTATACTTTTCTATTAGTATGCTCTTCGTTATGTCTGCTTATCTCTCTCTGTCTGTCTGTCTCTCTCTCTCTCTGTCTCCTTCATTCTCCCCCTCCCACCCCCGCCCTCCCCCTTCCGCCCCTCCCACTCCAGCGCAAAAGGTCTTCCCTCCACGAGGAGGAGACAGCAGGAGAAAACGAAGAGGGTTGGAAGAAGAGGAAAAAGGCCACTGAAACCAAAACAAAAACAAAAGGAAAACCCAACAAACTGAAGAAACCACGGGCCCAAGACTGAACATCCGAAAAAAACACAATGAACAACCGACAACAGCCAAAACACAACGATTTCAAGCCTTGCCCCATCCCCGCCGCCCTCGCAAATAAAGTGCTGCAAACTTTTTTGTTATAAAAAACGGGTTGGTTGCTCCTTGTGTTGTTTTGTTGCTGCTCCCAACCAACCTGTGTTGTTGGGTCCTCGTTTTGAAGAGACGGTCCCCGCGTTCCTCCTCCTCCTCTCCTCCTCTCCTCTCCTCCTCCCCTCCTCCCTCCTCCTTCCTCCGTTTCCTCCCTGCGTTTCACCCACTCAATACAGCGCTTCGTGGCCACATAGAGAGTTCCACCGAAGGTTCCAGGTCTACCGTCCGCAGGCGTCCCCCCCACCGGGTACAGCGTTTCGTGGCCTTCCTCCCCCTCCCCCTTGCGTTTCACCCACCCAGTACAGCGCTTCGTGGCCCCATAGGAAGCTCCACCGAATGTTCCAGGTCTACCGTCCGCATGCGTCCCCCCCACTCAGTACAGCGTTTCGTGGCCTTCCTCCCCCTCCTCCCTGCGCTTCACCCACCCAATACACCGCTTCGTGGCCCCATAGGGAACTCTACCGAATGTTCCAGGTCTACCGTCCGCATGCTTCCCCCCCACCCAGTACAGCATTTCGTGGCCCTCCTCCCCCTCCCCTTTGCGTTTCACCCACCCAGTACAGCGCTTCGTGGCCCCATAGGAAGCTCCACCGAATGTTCCAGGTCTACCGCCCGCCGGCCGCATGCGTCCCCTCCACCCAGTACAGCGTTTCGTGGCCCTCCTCCCCCGCCTCCCTGCGTTTCACCCACCCAGTACAATGCTTCGTGGCCCCATCGGGAGCTCCACCGAAGGTTCCAGGTCTACCGTCCGCATGCGCCCCCCCAACCCAGTACAGCGTTTCGTGGCCCTCCTCCCCCCCCTCCCTGCGTTTCACCCACCCAGTACAGCGTTTCGTGGCCCCATAGGGAGCCACCGAAGGTCCCACGGGCACCGCCCGCATGCGCCTGCCACCGCCCAGAACAGCCCTTGATCCCTGTGTTTCACCCACCCAGTACAGCGCTTCGTGGCACCATAGGGAGCTCCACCGAAGGTCCCAGTGGCACCGCCCGCATGCGCCAGCCACCACCCAGCCCAGCCCATGCTTCCTGCGTTTCACCCACCCAGTACAGCGTTCCGTGGCCCCATAAAGGGGGCTCCAGCGAAGGTCCCAGTGGCATCGCCCACATGCGTCCGCCACCACCCAGCACAGCCCATGCTCCCTGCGTTTCACCCACCCAGTGCAGCGCTCCGTGGCCCCATAGGGAGCTCCACCGGAGGTCTCACCGGCACCGCCCGCATGCGTCAGCCACCACCTAGAAGAGCCCTTGCTCCCTGCGTTTCACCCACCCAATACAGCGTTTCGTGGCCCCATAGGGAGCTCCACCGAAGGTCCCAGTGGCACCGTCCGCATGCGTCAGCCATCACCCAGCACAGCGCTTGCTCCTTGCGTTTCACCCACCCAATACAGCGTTTCGTGGCCCCATAGGGAGCGCCACCGAAGAAGAGATTCATAATTGCGGTCCCCACAACTGCATATGGTTGGGTCCTTCGTCAGGCTAATGTTTGTTCCGCCCTGAGTCTTTGGCATCTTTAATTCTCAGGTCGTTCCATTTGTTTTTCCCAACCATCCTGTGGTGTTGGGTCCTCGTTTTGGAGAGACGGTCTCCGCGTTCCTCCTCTCCTCTTCTCCTCCTCCCCCTCCTTCCTACCGTCCGCATGCGTTCCCCCACCCAGTACAGCGCTTCGTGGCCCCATAGGGAGCTCCACCGAAGGCCCCAGTGCCACCGTCCACATGCGTCCCCCCCACTCAGTACAGCGCTTCGTGGCCCCATAGGGAGCTCCACCGAAGGCCCCAGTGCCACCGTCCACCTACGCCCCCCCACTCGGTACAGCGTCTCGTGGCCCCATACGGAGCTCCACCGAAGGCCCCAGTGCCACCGTCCACATGCGTCCCCCAACCCAGTACAGCGCTTCGTGGCCCCATAGGGAGCTCCACCGAAAACCCCACTGCCACCGTCCACATGCGTCCACATGCGTCCCCCCCAGTCAGTACAGCGCTTCGTTGCCCCATAGGGAGCTCCACCGCAGGCCCCAGCGCCACAGTCCACATGCGTCCCCCCCACTCAGTACAGCGTCTCGTGGCCCCATAGGGAGCTCCACCGAAGGCCCCAGTGCCACCGTCCATATGCGCCCCCCCCCACTCAGCACAACGTTTCGTGGCCCCATAGGGAGCTCCACCGAAAGCCCCAGTGCCGCCGTCCACATGCGTCCCCCCACTCAGTACAGCGCTTCGTGGCCCCATAGGGAGCTCCACCGAAGGCCCCAGTGCCACCGTCCAAATGCGTCCCCCCCCCCACTCAGTACAGCGTTTCGTGGCCCCTCGTGGCCCCGTAGGGAACTCCACCGAAGGCCCCAGTGCCACCGTCGACATGCGTCCCTGACGCTCGCACAGTCATGCTTGATGGCATCTTCGCGCCCGCACCCACAAAGGCCACCAGACAAGTAGCCAACTATCTTCGCGCGGCTCCGCGTCTATATACCATCGCAGGCACAACAGCTTATGAGGAACTTGTGATGCTTGCTGCGCCGCTTGCTGGCTGGGCTGATCACCCTTTAAGAAAATCAAAAGGAGCTCGCATTATCACTGGCTGATCCTCACTGCGCACACTGGGCTCAGAAGTTTTTGCTGCCGTGCCGATCTCACTCTTCCGTTGGATGCCTGCGCTCAGCATGACTGCGCAATCCTGGTGACATCTGATCAATTGCCACCACGCAGCCACGATGATCAATCCATCTCGTCGCAGACTGAACTGTCCATCCTGCTCGCCAAGCCGATAGCGCCGCCCTTCGGATAGGTCCTCGACTGCGAGCCCAATGCAGCTCAGTATTCTGCCCTGGCCGCACTTCTTCCCACTGTTGTAGCAACCGCTGCGCACTTATCATAATGTGTTGGCTGGCGTTGGCGACCCACAGTATACGGCACCACCGTGCTGCAGGAGCAAGTGCAAGTTTTGCCAACACGCTGACTCCTCCGTGCGCAGGTAGCTTGCTGCGAGCATGTGCCGCCCGCAACTTCCTCCACTCTGCATCGTCAAGGCCAGCAAGTTCAGCACCGTAACCTGCCTCTAGGGTGATCCCGACCTTCAGGATCTCCCCGCACGCGCCTTATCCGCTCCAGCAATGGCCTTGCGGAAACGTTGCAGCTTACGTAGCCCGCGTATCATTTTCAGCTTCCTCTTCTGTATCTGTTGCCCAGCGCCCGCAGCTCGTCGCCGTCGGCCTTCATTGAGATCCGCGCCGGCGTACACTGCATTCTGCTTGGCAACCGTCGCTGGCAGGCCTGCCGCCTTCGCCACTCGTTTAACCAGTGCAAGGGAACTGCCAACCACCACCAGCTTATCATTGGTCGTAGCCTCCATTGCCTTGGAGGACTCCACAAAATCACGGTGCGCATGGGCAGCCATGGGAACCAGGAACTCATCACTGCTGCTGGATAGGCGCTTGCTGTTGTCGTCGATGTAGCTGGGGAAGGTCATCCAGGCGCGCTTGTCAACGAGCGCGTCGAACTCATCAGCTGCCCACACCTTGACCGAGATATCGCAACATGCATCTCCCGCTGGCAGCCCAAGCTCGGGGAATCGTGCTGTCTCGCTATGGTGCCCCTGCAATCGCAACGTGCGCGGGGCACGCCACATGTTATGCGCCAATTTCACATAACCCAAAGGAGCACCCTTCTGAACAGATTTCTCTGAGCCGAGCAAGTCGGATCCTCTCATAATATTGCTGCAATCTGCAATGATCGTGACACCGTGGCGCGCAGTTGCTACATCGGCCTCTGATTCAACTGCCAGGATCCAGGCGCAGTCAAGCACGCTGCGCCCTCGGCCTGCGCCCCAGTGCGGCCTGTCCAGCGCCGCCTGCAAGGCATCCAGAGCTCCACGTCGCGCCCGTTGCCACATGCGATATACTCCAGCATATCGCACAATCAATCTGTGACCTTCAGCTTCCCCTTTCGGTATCATAAGCGTGACTACCCACGTGAGCTGTCGCGGGAGCAGACCCAAAGCTTCGGAACACGTGGACAATGTGGAGACGATCTCCAACGCATCATCGTCCAACATACCAAAACGACGGGGATGCAGGCCATCAACTGATGCCGACGTCATCTCAGGGAAAGATCGTGCAACTCGTCGTAGGTCATCAACCTTCGTCGGCTCGAGGTAGCTCCTGTCAGGAATCCAGGCCTCAGCAGGGCCCTTCGCACTCTGCCACAGGCGGCGGTGCGCCTCGACCTCATGTGCCAGCGCGTCATGCGGACGCGCCGGCAAGTCACGCTCGGCAGGGGCCACAGTCGCAACAGACTCCGCCTTGCACTTCGTGGCCCAGTGCAAAATTCGTGCCCCCCCTGCCGTCGCAGTGGCGCACCAGTCCTTCCACTCCTGCGCAGCGTGCCGAGATTCATCTCTCTCCGCAAGCTCCAGGTCGCCAGCGATGCGGAGAAGGAAACTTTCGCAGATGTCAGGGTCAATGGCTACATCCAGAAAGGAACGCGCTTCTTCAACAGCCTGGTCAAGCCTCGCATCGAGGCCCTGCCCAGGATACCCCGCAGCAGCCATTGCAGCCACCTCCTCGGCAACCCTCAAAATCATGCTGTTATCCGTGGCCACTGCACGCTGCATCTGGGCAATGTGCTGAATGGCATGCTTCAGCCATCGCTAGCCATCTGCCCCAATCTTCGTATTTGCAGGGCCCTTCATCGTTTGCTCAAGCGTGGCCCATCTTGCTTGCAGAGGCTTGCCGAAAGCACCGTAGTTCGTCGTGGAGCTGCCCGCAGCGAGGCCGATATGCGCGGCTGCAGGCGGGGCGACGAGGCCCCATGCTCTCGACACCTGGCACCAACCAGTGAGTGCACCTACTGCAGGATCGCAGCAGGCACGCTGCGCTGCATCGGCAACTGCTCGCGCGACTCTCCAGCAGGGCGGGGCTGGTTGTGGCCCGACCATTGTCTTTTTGCCAAGCGATGGAACTGCAGCATACACTAGCTTCCTCATGCTCACTGCCGTGCCTTTCAAATACAACACCACTGGACGGTGAGGACGCTTGGGCCACAGCATGTCTGCGCGGACGTCAGAGTAGGCCCGGCTGGCTGCATTGTTCATCGCAAAGTAATCAATCACGGTGCTGCCAGCTCCGCCACGGCACGTGACTGCCTTGGGGGCTCGGACCACAGTGGAGCTTAGGGTCGGGAAGTTGGATGCCTCCAACTCGCCTGACGGAATGTTCCAATCACCTGCGATGATCACTGGCCTATCCAAGCTATGCGCAATCGTGCCAACTCTCGCAAGCAGCTGCGCATTCTTACCGCCCGCCCCAACTCCAGTGAAAAGGTGCACCTTGAAAATGTGCAGCTCCACGGGCCAAGAGTCTAGATCCACAATCACCTGCTGGATCCTATGTTCCCATACCTGCGTTGAACCAATCGCTGGCGGTCGTAGCCAATGCCCATCTCGCACCAAAACCGCCACTCCTGCACCGGGAAGCATTCCTGCCGTGGGGTAACTGGGTAACGCCATCATTCGCCAGCCTCTCCCTCGGGCCCATGACGTGAGTGCCTCAAGCTGTTCTGGCAGATGACCGACTTCCTGGGCCAGTAGGACATCCGCCCTCGTCTCCTGCAGGCGGCTCTTGAGGGTGGGCTTGCCTCAGCTCGCGTTGGAGGTCTCCGTCGATCGCAGAACCTCCTGCGCAGAATGCGTCGCGCCTAAAGGCCGAGCGCGCCCTCGCTCAGCCAGCCCACAGACCCGAACACGTATCTAAGGATTGCCATCGCCAACCGCCATCCTGGCCGAACAGCCCCAGGGGGGATTCCCACGCTCCGACGCATTAAGGCTACGAGCCACCCGTATGGGCGCTTCGGGTCGGTTCCCCTCTAATGGCATGTCATCATCGTTGCCGAGACCGTCGATCATGCGATCCTCGCTGGTGGCGCCGCCAGTGACGCGCGCCGTCCTGGCCGAACAACTCCACGGGGGGGATCCCACGCTCCGACGCATTGAAGCTACGAGCCACCCGTATGGGCGCTTCGGGCCGGCGCCCCCCGAATGGCACGTCACCGTCGTTGCCAAAACCGTTGATCATGCTACCCTCGCTGCGGGTGCCGCCAGTGACGCCCGCCGCCCTGGCCGAACAGCTCCAGGGGGGGATCCCGCGCTCCGATGCACGAAGGCTACGCACCCGCATGGGCGCTTCGGGTCGCCCCGCCCCCCCCCCCGAATGGCGCGCCATTGTCGCTGCCGAGGCCGTCGATCGGGATATCCTCGCTGACGTCACCCCTGCCGTCGCTTATTGCGCGGTTGTCCCTCGAGTCTCTTGAAGGCCCCCAGGAACTCATCCACATTCCCGGCCCCCTGGAACAACGAACGTTTCTGGCTCTCAGCGAGTCGATACCCATCATCGTCAGTGGCTCCATTCCCATTGGTACCATTGCCATCATTATCAGGGGCCCCTGCAGCAGCAGCAGCAGCAGCAGCAGCAGCAGGAGCTTTGGAGGACATCTTGCTCGTGATGTGCCCCCGTAGCTTGGCCCAAGTGTCTCTTGACAAACTCTCGCAGATCAGGGTCGAGCTCGGGCTCATCAAACTCAAGCTTGACTCCACCACCTGCGGCTTCGGGTGCAGCGGTTGCCGCCTGGGGCGGCACCACTGCCTCGGCACTCCGCGTGAACTCCACGTTGAGCGCCTCCACCTCCAGCCGTTTGGTTTCAATGGCCTCACGTCGTGCTGCCAGCGATGCCAGCATCGCATCAACCTGGCGCTGCTTCTCCTCCGTCTCCTCCTGCATCTTGCGATACTGCTTCTTGGCCTTCTCCAGCGCCTGCTGCGCTCGCATGTGCACTGTATGCGGCGGCAACACCCCCTTGCGCTCATTCCTCGCCTCGTCCAGACTCTGCTGCAGTAGCATCCGCGGCTCAGCCATTGACGGGCCATCACCGAGGTTGGATAGAGACTTGTGCAACTTGTCAATCCTCTCTGCAATATGTGCGAACTTCTTCGCATTTGACACGGTATCCTGTTGGCCTTCGCCATCGATGTCCATGCCATCTGCTCCAGCTCGCGCCTCTGCCTGAAACCGTGGTGGGGCAGCTGCAGGCCACTCTCGCGGCCCACCTCCTCCCGCACCGCCCCCAAGCCGAGGCCAGCTCGAGTCCTTCCCCATTGCTGCAATGAGCTTGTTAACCTTGGCGGACAATTTGGCAACTGCGGACGCCTCCGTGCCCTTGCCCTTTCCTTTGCTGACTCGCCCATTTCCTTTGTCTTTGATAATTGCTGCATGGGCAATGCGCGCCGCCTTGACCACTCTCTGCGGCGCCGCTTTCCCACACACGCACTGTACTCTGCTGCACACTTGGCCGCCCTCCCGCATGAGCATGCCCACACAGGCTTGCGGGGGCCCAGAAGGACCGTCGCGTCCTTGTCCACGCCGTCGGGCGAGGCCTGCTCTGAGCAGGCGGTCCTGACTTGGGCTGACAGGCCGCACTCATGAAAGACTGCCGCGGACTAGGGGTATCCACGTGTTCCCCTGTGGAACAAAGTATCTTGAACCAAAATGGCTACGGAACAACGCAGACACGGAAAGGAATGTTTCTGTAATTACGCGGCCTGACCGACCCCGAGCAAACGGCGAAGGGGACGTCAGGCTTGCCAGGGATCGGTTGGGACGCCACTGAAGGCTCGGCCCTGAAGGGTGGGGGTGGGGGGGGCCAAACGCACCCACGTCCACCAGCTGCCGGCTGCGGAGGCCCTCTGAGATCGTTCCCCCGGGAGGGGGCGCAAGTCGTCGGGGCAGGACCAGTCAGCTCCGGATTGGGAAATCGGATCGGATCGAAGTGTGCGTCGGATCGGGCTGCAGCGGCACGGAGCCGAACACAAATCGGATCGGCCCCGCTGACATGGACAACAGTGCCGCGCGCACATCAGACCACGTCGGATCGTCGAAACATCGAAGCCTCATCGGATCGGGCCGGTCAACATCCAGATAGAATCGGATCGATCGGATCCAAAAGGAACCTGTGGGGACGTGGGCCGCGGGTACCAGCAACGACGCGCTCCGTCTAGGCACCGTTGCGCTCTGGTGTTCCTTCCGTCCAGTTCCTGGCTGGGGTTGGCGGTCGTGTGTGTGTGTGTTCATGCGACTGCGTACACGTGGACAGGAGCGCACCAGCGCAAATACAAATGAGGATTTGAGTGTGCGTAAGACGGCGTGCACTTGTATTCAAACGAGTACGTGTGCGTGCGCGAAGGAAACATGCTGCCTATGCGCAGGAGATGTCTCAACTACCGCATTATGTTTGCACCCTGTCTCTGCGCCTCTCTCTCTCTCTCTCCCTCTCTTTCTTTCTCTCTCTCTCTCTCTCTCTATATATATATATATATTGACTCCCACCCCTGTCTTCACCTTCATCCCTTTCTCTTCCTCTCTCTCTCTCTCTCTCTCCCTCTCCCTCTCCCTCCCTCTCTCTCTGTCTCTCCCTCTAGCACAATACCCTACGTACCCCTCTTTCCCGATTGCTCTCTACTTCACCTTCCATGTTGTCCCAGCTCTCTCCAGCTCTCTCGTTCTCTCTCTCTCTCTCTCTCTTTCTGTCTCCCTCTCACCCTCCATTTCGATAGATATAGGTATACATATTACGTGTCTCTGAATATCTCTGCCCTTTGTCCCCCTATTTGCTGTCTTCATCTCTCTTCGTCACGCCCTTGCTCGATTGGTCTCGGCCAGAGCTAAGCCATCAACGTTCCAGTGATCACAAACGTCAAAATCCAGAAGATGAGGTAGCCCCAGATCGACGTTGATGTCGTCACGTACTCTTTCGACTGAATCTCCGCGAAATCCCAATCACCTGAAGGACACAAGTGCTGACAGCACCTGCATTGAACATATAGCACCACGATTTCCTATCCAGCAACGCCGCTCGAACCTTCCACTACCTGATCATCGAGTACTTTTCTAACGGCAGCCGCGTTCATTGACGACCACGCAACATGTACGACAATGACGAATGCCCTGACGCCTTGGAGCACACGTGATACATTGAAAGTTTGTATTACCAAAGCAAAAACGGACAATCAGACCCGCCGACCTCCGCAATCACGTATGAATATGAACGGCCTTCTTAACTGATCCAGCCCAACGGAAACTCTGGTAAGAAATCGGAGAATCAAGCGAGAGACCTTTCACACACAAAACAAACGTGCCACGGTGGTGCCAGTCCCTTTGGCCCCAGGTGGCGCAGAAAACTACGTGTTGTACAGCAATCCTATCTGGCAGTGTAGATAAGGCAGACTGAGTACTGAATCCCTTGAAGCTAAGCCAACGTAGACTCGAAAACATGATCGGCCCAGTCCCACTCAACAGTTGCGAGACATGAAAGGCAGACGAGCCCGCGCATCACGTCACGAGCCTGGAGGCTGCAAATCGCTCCTCAGACAGACCACGGAACGAACGATAAGCCCCCAAGCGCTCCAAAAGAAGCCGAGACAGGCCGAAACGACACAAGCCAATCTCCTCCAACGAACGCCAGCACGGCTACACGATGCACTTGCCGAACTCATCCTGAACACACACACACACACACTTTTTGGTCGGCGGGGCGAGAGCGAACCTCTTGCGCTGAAAGCTAGGCGGGCTACGCACAGCTCTAATCATCCTGAACACACACAGAGCTTTCGGTGCCGGGGCCTCGCGCGAAGCGTCTAGGCGTTGAAAGTCCGAGGGCGACAGGCGGAAGACGCGCGCGGCGGGACCCTCAGAAGGCGGGGCAGGGACGCACGCGAGGGAACCAACCCTGCCATGCGCACACCCTGGCACGGGCTGCGAGGGCGGGAGACAAGAGGATGGTGCCAAGAGGCCAGTGGCGACAGTACGTTGACGGGCAGGGCGAGGCGAAGTGCCACCAGCAGGACCGGCGAGGACGAGACACAAGGCAAGATAGGTCCACCGGTGCAGGAGCGACGAAGAGGCGAAGAAAGGCAGCCGGAGGGGGAGAGTGGAAAGGTGCACAGCAGGAACACACACATATACTTGAACTCTTTGATGCCACGCGGCCAGAGCGACGAACCCCGCGGGCGACCCAAGGCACACACACAAACACACACACACACACTTACACACAGATACACACATGTGAAAAATCTCCACCGTGCACGGCGCCAGCTCCACAACTGCCGAGTGGGCCGCTGAGGGGACGAGTACAGACCGCGGCCCCCCTTGGAGAAGAGTCCCTTCCAGAGACCAGGGTGCCGACTTGGACTCCCCGAGCAGGGCACCCCAAACGAAGCGGTACATGGCGAACAGGGAGTCTTGAAGAGTCGCGAACCCCTTCTGCTCGGCGCCGAACACGGTGTTGACAGTCAGCGCGCACCCGACGATGCAGAAGAAAAGGAAAGCGAAGAACTGCATCACCTTCAAATGCGCAAAACGGTTACGCCAACTGGCAAAGATCACTTGGAGACTAGCAAAGACAAGGCATCACAGTAACTAGCGGCCATACGCCCCCAAATGTGCAGGGTGGCCTACACCTGAAAGAGCAGAGTGATATCAGGCACACCTAGAACATGCAAACTCTAGCCCCGATGTGCGCCTGCCAAATGAGTAAACGGGTACGACGACTGGACATTGCTCTGACACTGTCTCTGCTACGCTACTCCTGCTAACTGTCGTGGACGGCCGAGGTGCCCGCTGGCCCACAAGCACAACGAAGCGTGTGATAGCATCCAACGGCACACCCGGAACACCACAACCCACGGAGTGCAAGCAGGACGCCCACACTGACCGCAACACATGCATGGCCTTGAATGCCGCGTGCACTGAGGGAGGGGGAGGAGAGAAGAGAGTAGAGGGTCATGCTTCCAAGCTGCGTGCAGCTGGCAGCAAAGCGAATGGTTCAAGATCCATGTCGACACCCTCAGTGTGTGCGGTTCGGCCAGAGTCCCCGAGGAACGCCAGCAGCGGCTGGCGAGAAGAACTTCCCCTTACTTCACCCGCCCACCACTCCATACGCGATGGGATTTCGACGCATGATTGCGCCAATGAGGAGCAATCAACCGCGAGCCACGAGCATTGGAAAGCACCGTGAGCGCTGAACAAGTGGCGGGCAGTAGTAAAGTAAACGGACGCCAGAGAGAAAGAACACCACACATGCTAAGAGGAAAGATAAGTCGATTCGATGCGCAAGCCGAAAGTTTAGGACCTTCCCGTCGACCAGCGTCTGTCCGATGGCTTGCATCTGTGGACCCAGCTCGGGGAACAACCGGAGAATTCTGATCAAGTTGAAGGTCTGTAGGAAGAATGTGAAACCGAAGAGCTTCTGTAAGTGGATGGAGTAGTACGCAATGTCTATGAGATTATTCTCATCTGTCGTGTCCACATACACGTTGTCTGAAGCAGGTTGCAGGTCAAGACTGGCTTGCTTCACGGTCACGGTGATCATCAGAGCGATGATTAGAACGTGGATGAAATCCTGAAGCGCAATCTTATCCATGTTAGCTACAAGCTGGCAGCATGGTGGATCAAAGTTGGCACTGGGCCCACTCGCAGCATCCTGAATTCCTCGCATGCCCAACCGCCCACCCACTCCCAAATTGTCGCGCGACCCCAGGGCGCAAACAACAATCAGCGCTGCCAACGCTGCCACTCAAGTTTCATTACGTCCGACCTGCATCTTCCCAGTATCAACGCACCCGCGACCGTCCAGAGCGCGCATCTCAAAACAAACCGTTCCTGTGCAAACAATGTCTGCGTACGCGTGTACGTAGGTACGTGCACGTGTGTGTGTGTGTGCGTTTGTGTAGCCGTGTGCGTGAGTGCGTGTGTATGTTTGTGTGAGCGCGTCTGTGTTCTCAAGAGGAGCTGCTGTTAGGTCCCTGCTCCTGAGGATGTTCTTGTGAGGCACTGCGCTAGGTGGAATGCGCGGAAGGGGTCACATCGGATCGAAGGGAATGGGGAGAAGGGGAGGCTGCATGGAATCTAGGCGGGTGTGGGTGCGGCTGGGGATGGGACATGCCTGCGGGCGCACAAGTACCCACCGGCCGCACGCGCTGGAAACAGATAAACCAACCAGAAAGCAAATGCCATCTTCGATCCAGCCCCAGCTCGAACTAACCAGACACACGAATGTCCCCACGCCTTGCAGAAGTGCCCAGCTAATACACTCACACCTGGCGAACATGGCACCAAACATCACAACACATGTCAAGACCAATACTCCACGACCCGCAATCGACGTATCATGTTCAAGACGTGTTCCTGGCACGATTCCACGTTACAGGTTTGGCTGCATGCCAATGTACTTTCAAGTTGAATATTTCCCCATCAGACCAACTGCGAATGCAATGCTGCGCTGCTAGAATTAGGTAAGAAGAAAGGTATTCTGCTGTGAAGCATGAAAGCAGTGTGCGCGAAAGGATGTTGCCTCTCGAACTTCTTCCTAGTGTGGCAAAATTTGGGATGTGTTGAACCACACTCAAACATCAATGCTCGATAAGAGCAGTCCCGCAAGATGTCGAACATCTCTGCGCGGTTGCTGACGTATGCTTTCCAATCGGAGGTCATCTGGTAGATCTCGACGCCCACGTTGATGATGGAATACCCTGTGCGGGTCGAACGGAAATTGAATGAAGCTTGACGCAAGACCGGGAAAGCTTGAGCTGCCAAGCTACTTTCTTCAATGCTCCACTTTATGACGTCGTCATCCCCTACGAGCCTCCCCAATGATGATGACGATTATGATGCTGCTGCTGCTGATGATGATGATGACGATGGTGATGATGATGCTGAAGACGATGATGATGATGAGGATGATGAGGAGGAAGCGGAAGACAGAAAGTAATGGGCAAGTCAATAAAATGGCGCTCCAACTGACGTCAAAGATCCCCTGGCCCCCCCACGTGGTGAGGGGCCACCAGGCTCCGCGGCTGAGGCTTGCTAGGAGGCGGCGGAGGGGGAGGAGGAGGAGGAGGAGGAGGAGGAGGAGGAGGAGGAGGAGGAGGAGAAGGAGGAGAAGGAGGGAGGAGGAGGGAGGAGAGGAAGTAGGGAAGAGGAGGAGGACGAGAAGGAGCACGAGGAGGAGGAGGAGGAGGAGGAGGAGGAGGAGGAGGACGGGGAGCGAGGAGGAGGGAGGAGAGAAAGTAGGGAAGAGGAGGAGGACGAGGAGGACGAGGAGGAGGAGAACGGCGGAGCGGAAGTAGGAAAGACCAGTTTCAAGTCTTCCCGGTCATAGTCCTGCGTTCTACTTCCTATTGAGTATTGTTGAAGTCCGCGCGAGGGGGGGAGCCGTCTTGGAAGGTTCCGTGAGCCCCACAGGACGACCCTTTTGGGCCGTCTGGGGCACTCTTGGGTCTCTCTTGGGCTGTGTTGGGGCTCCGCGGGGGCGTCTGGGGCACTGCGACAACGAAGCCAGCAAGTATGCCGAACATGTACGTTTTACGTGGGGAATGGGCCGATTTTTGCCTCTTGAAGGCCATCTTCAAACCATCTCGGGCCCTCTTGGGGCGCTCTTGGGCGTCTCCGGGGCCTCTTCAGGCTTTCTTGACCACCTGTACGGCCCGCGTGGCCTGTCGTGGGCAATTTGGAAGCGGCCCGGGTCAGTCCCGGGGGGTCTGTGACCCCCCAAAAGTTCGGGGGGGCGGCCATGGGGGATGACGGCACCGATTTTGCCCCCCCCCCCCCCCCCACCGCCTCCCCCCAGCCTACTCATATATATATATTATATATATACATAATATATATATATATATATATATATTATGTATAAATATGTATACATATATGTGTATATATATATATATATGTATGTGTACATACATGTGTATATCTATATAAACATACATATGGGGGCGCGACCGAAGGAACACGGAATGCCCCCCCCCCCCCCCGTGGAAGTCGGTTTCGCTGTCGGTGTCGGTCCTCCTCGCGCGCGCGAGGCGAAGCGGTGCTGCACGAGGGCGGGGGGCCCGGAGCTTCGACGCCGCTGTCCGCTCGCAGCGTGGGCTCCCAGAGGTATGGGTCGCGTCCCTGGGACGTGGACTCAAAAACCCAGCTTTTGAGTTCAAAGAAACCAGGCTTTTGAATTCACGACCTTGTTTTTTGATTTTTTTTACAAACAAACACTGGGTTTCTTCGTCCCTGGTCGCTGTGTGACGGTCCCGGGGTCCTTTTGGGGGCGTGTGGAGGGCCGAGAACTGCCAGAGGCCCACCGCCATGGGGAGATCCGACCCTGGCAGAATGCAGCTCTTGCCGTACTGCTGCCATCCGGTGGCCGCCGCTGGCTTCCCGGGCTGTCCCGGGGGTTCCCGTGGTCGTCGCATGTGCCCGCCGTGGGCGCCCAGCAGCGAGAAGAGTCAGAACAGATGGGGCGGCTAAAAGAATGGAAGAGGTACGGAAGCTGGAACCGTTGGAGGGAGTCGGAAGAGTGGATTTGGCTGGGGCGACCCAGCAAGGTAGAATTTTGAAGCGGGCCAGACGAGTCAGACGAGCTGTGAGGGCTGGCTGAAACATAAGAGCTATATCACCGTTCGAAACCACGGCGCAGTTACAGTGGACTGGACGAGTCAAACAGAGGAAGGGCATCAGTAGGTGTAACGTGTTGGATGGATATCACAATGCATGGGGACGACTACGTAGAGACAGACGCAGGATATTGCATTCACACGTACATTCAAGTAGCGGAATCGATATGTACACGCAAACATCCGTTAGCATGTATACGTTTGTATGTGTACACATCATGTATAGGGCTACGTTTATTTTCACTCAAACGACACAACATGCAAACTTAAACCAGGAAGCTGCGGCAGCACGTGTACATCGCTCACGCCCAGCACGGTAGAATATCAAGACAATTGAGACGATGCTCAATCTCTAATGCAGAAGTGTTAGATGAGCTGTGACCCAGGAGAACATTAGGTAGACAACCAACGCAATTTCTTATCCAAGTGGATCGTCGCTTTCGTTGTCCACGAAATGCAGCCCTACAGGGCGAGATCCCACACACCAACTGGCATCCTGAATCGAATCGCATTGAAACTACATGTGCGAAGACACAGCTGGAAATGAAAAGCAGGAGGGGAATGGGCAGCAGGAGGGTCAGAGAGCAGCGTGGTTGCCAGCACTGGCTGCCAAACTCACCAAGTTATCATCACAGACCAGGGCATACCGATACGACTGCATCCTGACATCGAAGCGGCGCCAAGCACCAAAACATGGGGAAGCGAGCAAGAGGGGAGGAGAGGAGCGGCACACAAATGCACCGAAAGGAATCAGAGCTCTCTCTGTTTGTGTGTGTGTGTGTCTCTTTCTTTCTCTGACTCTCCCTCTCTCTGTCTCTGTCTGTGTGTCTGTCTGTTTGACTCTCTCTTTATCTCACCCTGTAAACAAATGTACACACATGTGTATACAAATGTACACATACACCGTTACCGCTATATATATAGAGAGAGATATATATATAGAGAGAGAGAGATTTCTCTCTCTCTCTCTCCTCCCCTCTCTCTATCTGGCTATCTCTCCCTCTCTCTCTCTCTCTTCTCTTTCCCTCCCCCCCTCTCTTTTTATCCCTATATATATGTATATATGTCGCACTTTCTCTCTCTCTCTCTCTCTACCTATCTCTGTCCGTTCCTCATATATATATACACGACTGCATGGGCACGTCGCGCCATGCACCTTGGTCCCGGGAGTTTGACATGCAGGCGGAAGGGCAAGACAATAACGCAGAAGCAATAGCGATAACTCCTCGTTGTCTGATCCGCCATCGTCATCATATTAATGCCATTCGTCATCCTTCCCTCATGCTTCCTCTTCCTCTTCCTCATTCCCGCCCTCCCCTGCGAACTCTCCCCCATCCTCCTCTGCTCTTTTTGCGGAAGCTCCTCCTTGGAGAGCTTCTCGGGGGCCTCACGAACGACTTACAAGGCTTCGTGGGGCCTCCTGGAGGCTTCCTGGGCGCCTTCAGGGGAATTCCTCGGGCCACCCTGCTTCCAACTGCGGCCTCCCTGAACGACCGGGTCACGATTTGGAATGCTTCGGGGGGCGTCTTTGAACCATCTTGGGCCGTCATGGGGCTCTCTTCGGGCCCTCTTGGGGCCCTGTTGGGCTATTTTGGGCGTCTCCTGGGCTGTCTGGAAGCTCTGTTGGGCGTCGCCTGGGTTATTTCGGATAGTTTTCGTGTGATTTTCGCGCCTGTTGGGCGGTCCCGGACGCCCGGGAGGCCGAAGAACTGAGCATTCCCAACATCATGCCAAAGCCATTGAGGGCCAATGCTTTTGTTCTGCATGCCGGAAGCCTCTTGTGGGTGCTCTTTGGGTCGTCTTCGGACGTGTGGTGGGTGTTCGGGGCCTTTTGGAGCCCCCCCTCCTCCTCCTCCTCCTCCTCCTCCTCCTCCTCCTCCTCCTCCTCCTCCTTCTCCTCCTCCTCCTTCTCCTCATCCTCCCTCTAAGCCTCTTGTGGGTGCTCCTTGGGCCGTCTTCGGACGTGTGGTGGGTGTTCGGGGCCTTTTGGAGCCCTCGGGGGGCCGTTCGGCCGCCCTCCCGACCGATTTGGGCCCGCCCGCTGCCTGGGCCCAGCACCGTCGTTCGGGAGCTCCCAGAAGGGAGGAGGAGAGGAGGAGGAGGAGGAGGAGGAGGAGGAGGAGGAGGAGGGGAGGAGGAGGAGGAGGAGGAGGAGCCTGGGGGAGCTTCTGCACGGGCGTCCAGGGGGGCTCCCGGGGCCAGGGATCCGGGGGGGGGTCCCGTTTCGGGGGGGGGGAGGGTCCCAGGGTCCCAGGGTTGTAAAACTGCGGAAGAGAGCGTGCACCGTCAGGTGCGCCTCATTCCATGTGGTCTGTCTCTGCGGTCTCTGTTGGCTCGTACGCAAGCGTGTCCATCCCTCGTTGCCATGACCAGTGGGTCCCACTGTTCTGCCCACCCAGGCCTACGAACGCGACGCAGAGAATGAACGGGTACAGCCAAGACATTATGTCGTTGATGGGCATCCACAGGAATATCCTGGAAGCATCAATGATCAGGCAGCAACCCATGCAGCAGTCTCTGGCGACTTTTTTTTGTCTCTCTCTCTCTCTCTCTTGTTCTACACTGCATGGTCTTGCGTATCTCTCTCTCTCTCTCTCTCTTTCTGCGTTCTCCCTCTCTATCGAGCTAGTTGTCCTTGGCTCGACCCCTCATCCATCGCATCTCCTTTTTCATCTTCTTTTTGGTGAAAAGAGTCGGGATGGTAAAAACTGCGCACAACAACACGGACAACATTCAATTGCGATAACGACTCTCTCCCAATCGCGTTCATACTGAAACTGAGTATTCCACTTCTTCCGCGGGTGCTTCTGCTATTTCCGAACAACCGCCTCCTAGCAGGCGGATCAAAGGAAGCTCCCATGGCCGTTTCAAAATCTACCTGCAAGTTAGAGTGGCAACAACCATATTGACGAGCGTAGTCCCCCTTGCCCGCACCGCCCCACAACAATGTCAAGGCCACGAACTGTTCGCCGAACCCAAAGCGACTGCGCAAAAAAGCACAACACGTCGCCAATCACCGCACAACCGGCATGGGCAAACACAGATTTGGAGAGGACACGTGAGCAGGCGGGTCGACGGGTCAGGGGTGCCTCTAACTACCTCACATTTCTGGGTGAGAACGGTGAGAGGGGGATCAACTATATTAGGACAGGGAGGAGGAGGAGGAAGAGGAGGAGGAGAGAGGATGCAGGATAAGGATAAATACGAGGACAACAAAGGCGAGAGCCATGAGGAAGACGGCGGAGGTGGATGACGATAAAAGGACAAGTCAAAGCAGGACGATGAGTAGCATAGGAGTAAAGGGGAGGGAGGGAGAGGAAGGAATACATGAGCTTTTGCGCCGGCGGCCAGGCAGACTGACTGCGCAGGCGGAAGAGAATGAACACAGCGTGCGAATACGAATTCGGCCGCGATGCACGGGGGAGAAAGAAGAAACGCCCAGCGAAGGCAGGAGAGAGGGGGGGGAAGCCGCTCAGAGCGAAGCCAGGCGGCGGCGGGGGGGGGCGCCGGGGGCGGGGGGCTCACACACGCACACCAGCGCGTGTAATGGTGCCACACTCGCAGTAAACATGCAACGCAAAAGCCACGCAGCGGCACGCTGTGTCAAGCTACATGCTTGACATCAATGCCACGCTGCTTCCCCGAGCGCGGCCGCGGAGAGGCGCGGCCACGCAGCTCTTGGAACAACAATAACAACAACCACAACAACAACGACAACAACACCAACACCACCACCAACAATCAATTTAAGACTGTTCGCTTATATCGGCTCGAGTGTCCGTTAACGCGTATTTCCCAAACCATCGATACCTGGCCTCTTCGTCTTCGTTCGTATTCCTTTTGGGGGGTATACCTTTCTTCCCTGCAGGCCGGGCACCGGCAAGCGGCGGGGCGGCCGCGGACCGTCGGCCTGGCCACCGGCAGCGCTGATCGGCGGTGCCCGACCCGAAGAGGGACGGACAAGGGACCGACCACGACGACGACGACGACGACGATGACGACGACGATGAGCGAAAGCGAGAGCGAGAGAGAGAACGACAGCAATGCCACGAAGGGCACGAAGTGGCGCGAACGAGAGGGGGCCATGAAGGGCAGATAATGCGGGGCCACAGAAGGCAACGACGGGGCCACTAAGGGTAACAACTGGGCCACGTGGGACAGCGAGAGGGCCGCAAAGGGCGACAGCGGGGCCACGAAGGGCATGCACATGGGGCCACGACGGGCGCGAACGAGCGGTGGCCACGAAGGGCATACGTATATGGGGCCGCGGAGGGCAAGGACGAGGCCACTGAGGGCAGCATCGGGGCCACGAAGGGCTGCAACGGGGCCACGAAGGGCGACAGCGGGGCCACGAAGGGCATGCATATGGGGTCACGACGGGCGCGAACGAGCGGGGGCCACGAAGGGCATGCATTTATAGGGCCACGAGGGGCAGCGAGGGGGCCACGCAGGGCTGCAAAGGGGCCACGAAGGGCAGCGAGGGGACCACGAAGGGCTGCCCCGGGGCCACGAAGGCCAGCGAGGGGGCCACGAGGGGCTGCAACTGGGTCACGAAGGGCAGCGAGGGGGCCACGAAGGGCTGCAACGGGGCTACTAAGGGGCAGCGAGGGGGCCACGAAAGGCTGCCCCAGGTCCACGAAGGGCAGCGAGGGGGCCACGAAGGGCTGCAACGGGGCCACCAGGGGCAGCGAGGGGGCCACGAAGGGCTGCCCCGGGGCAACGAAACAAAGCTAGGGGGCCACGAAGGGCTGCAACGGGGCCACTGAGGGTAGCATCGGGGACACGAAGGGCTGCAACGGGGCCACCAGGGGCAGCGAGGGGGGCGCGAAGGGCTGCAACGGGGCCACGAAGGGCAGCGAGGGGGCCACGAAGGGCTGCAACAGGGCAACGAAGGGCAGCGAGGGGCCACGAAGGGCTGCAACGGGGTCACGAGGGGCAGCGAGGGGGCCACGAAGGGCTGCAACGGGGCCACGAAACAAAGCGAGGGGGCCAGGAAGGGCTGCAACGGGGCCACGAAGGGCTGCAACGGGGCCACGAAGGGATGCCCCGGGTCCACGAAGGGCAGCGAGGGGGCCACGAAGGGCTGCAACGGGGCCACGACGGGCAGCAGGGGGGCCAGAAGGGCGCGAGGGGGCCACGAAGGGCTGCAACGGGGCCACGAAACAAAGCGAGGGGGCCACGAGGGCTGCAACGGGTCCACGAAGGGCAGCGAGGAGGCCACGAAGGGATGCAACGGGGCCACGAAGGGCAGCGAGATCCCGATTCCTAAAGAATCTGTGAGGGAATCCTAAGCGTGAGCGCGACTCCTGGGTGCCTGAGTGTCGGGAACGCGGCGCTTGAGTAAATTGTGTAAAATTCCAACGCAAGGGTGCTATTCAAGTAAATTGACAGCGAGAGCGCGACTCCAGAGAGCCGAGAGAGCGATTCCTGAATAAATTGTAAGGAAGTCCCCAGCGAGAGCGCGATTCCTGAGTAAAACGAGAGGAAATCTCGGGAGGGAGCGCGATTCTGGAATAAATTGTGCGGAAGCATCAGGCGGGAGCCGTTGTTGTTGTAAGCCGGGGGCCAACAACACAATTTGAGCTTCAAGACGGTCCCTGATTCAAAAATCAGGGTGCGAGCCCCGGGAGGGGCACTTCGATAGAACAAATACAATGTGCACCGGGCGGGGGGGATCAACAGTAATTATTCTTCAGAATTGAGAATTCAACAGCAGCAACAGCAACAACGACGACAACAATCACAATCACAACCACAACCATAACAACGACGACAACAACAACAACAGCAACACCACCACCTCCACCAACAACAACAGCAACAACAACAACAACAACAAAAACAGCAGCAGCAGCAGCAACAACAACAATAGCAACAGCAACAACAACGTGGCCAGACGTATCTAGTTTACCATCTGGCAGCCGATCCAGAAGGCCGGCAGCCGTCATGAAGGGTGTGCCGAACCAGGGAGGCGGAGTCAGTGTCTCGGACGGCCGTAACCTGCTTCCCTGCCTCCACATGTGCTGCCCTCACGGATGGCGAGAAGGAGCGAAGGTGAAACGCACAAACAGCCTTAGTAACACGAATTCTTCTGAACTCCCCGGCATGCCTTGTCTTTTGAACTGGGATGACCGTTCCGCTGGGCCTGAACTCCACCTCGAGCTCGCTGGCGAGTACCCTCTGTAGCCTGCGCCCACTGGGAACGAGCTCCGTCTCCTCCTCCCTCTCCTCTTCCTTCTCCTCCTCCTCGTCCTCCTCCTCGTCCTCCTCCTCCTCGTCCTCGTTCTCCTCCTCCCCCTCCTCCCCATCGTCATTCTCCTCTTACCTCATCCGTTCCCCCTCCTTCCCTTCTCCCGCCCGCTCCGTGCACGCCGCTCTGGCCCCTTGATTCCAGCCGCGCAGGCAAGAGAGTTCCCCCCCCGCGGTGCTCGTGCACAACTTTCGACTACACTTGTGACCCTTGGCGGCGCGCACAAGGGGGGTGGGGGGAGGGGGGAGGGCTTCTTAGAAGGAGGCTGCTTCTTAGAAGGCGCCGGCCTTACATCTATAGACAAGGGCCGCGCCTTCTAAGAAGCAGGGGTGCTTCTAAGAAGCCCCCCCCCCTCCCCCCACCCCCTTCTGCGCGTGGCTGAGACCCTTCGCAAGGGCGACCTTTGACCTTTGGTGCTGGCCCCAAGGTGGCCTGGTGATTTCTTCCGGGACAAGCTCGACCTCGCGTCGGCACCCGTAGCGTGCGGTTGCGCTCGCATCTGAGCGCGACTGGTTTGCCCCCCCCTTGCAATCGACCGCAACGCATACGAGACGAACCCGAAAAGGCGCATTCGTTTCCCGAGCGAGGGCCGGTCGACCTGGTGGCGTGTTTTCCGCCGCAGGACCCGTCCCGAACCCAAGCCCCCCAAATCCCAAATCTCGCGGTTTAAACATCTTCGAATGTCTTTCAATATGGAATGCCTGTCCGATCCAATGGGGATCTCTACCTCTGTAAAGTTTCGAAAGAGGTTCAAAAATACTCTGGGCCAGCGGATGGGGCCCGTTCTGGCCACGACGCCCGACATTGTCAGACGGCATAGCGACGCGGCCCGGCAGTGCCAGACCTCACCGTGAAGACCCCTGGCGGCGTGTGCTATCGCAGCGCCTTCGAGGTGCTATTCGGGGCCTTCGTATCCAATCTGCGGAATTTCGCGGTTGCCCGCTGGCGCGAAGGATTTCTCGGAGCGCGCCCCGCCGACCGCTGATGCGCGCGGCAGCACTGGCTTGCGCGGTTGCGTTGGGCCCCCACTGGCGCCCCCGGAGCCGCGCACCAGAGGTCACGCTGGCCCAGAATGACTTGTCGGGCCCAGGATCACTTGTCGGCCAACAGGGGCGAGCAGCAGTCGCAGTCCAGTGGCGGCCCAGACAGGCAGCCTCCTCCTCCTCCTCCTCCTCCTCCTCCTTCCCAGTGGCGGCCCTGCAGGTCAGACTTTAGAAAACGGCTGTGTTTCAGAATGTGGATACTGCTTGCAGCTAGGTCAAGACCCATCGGGGGTGTCCGATCCCCCAGCGGCAATTGGACCCGCAAGGTCGGGGTTTGCTAGCTCTGCCACCGAAAACGTTACACTCGCGGCCATCCTCCGTGCACCACTCTCGAAAATGCCGTGGCCAACGCCCGATGCATCGCCACTGTCCACGAGTGTCGCCTGCTCACGGAGGAGGATGGTAGAGGCCTCCTAGACGGGGTCGGAGTAGATGGTGTTGGAGGATCGCGCCGCATCGACGATACATCGGCGATGCATCGGCGATACATCGGCGATGCACCAGCGATGCATCGTCGACGTGGGCGATGCATCGGCGACGTCGACGTGAAGCAAATCGGGCTCCGCATCGAGCTGCATCGGCGATGCATCGGCGATGCATCGGCGATGCGGCGCGATCCTCCGACCCCATCTAGGAGGCCTAGACATGGACAGGAGGAGGAGCAAAGGAAGAGAAAATTCCACGGCGCTGTGCAGAGATCCCCTGCGGCCCGAACGGCCGCTTACGCAAAGAAGCGAACATCGGCATCCCAGCGGGGAAGGGAGAGACATGGAGAGAACGACACGCCACGGCGGAAGCTGTACCTCAAGGATATGCATCCCAAGTGCGGCGAAGATGCTGTGATACTCGCTAGCTGGTCGGTATCACGCCGTGCATCCGTCCCCGAGGCGCCTGTTGCCACACAGGCCAGTGGGTAGCGTTTCGTTGCCAGTTGATTGCGCTGCAGTCACCACGCACGGGGTGAAAACGGAGAGAAGGACACGCCACAGCAGAGGGGGCGAGCGCAACCATAGAACAAAAAACACCTGTTTCGCGAGTGGTCGCAGACCAGAAATGCGGTTCAGGGCCTGGGAGACGACCCAGGGAAACCAACAAGACAACGGCCCTACCGCCCGGGCAGTCGCCGTCAGCTGCCTTCTCCTGCTGCTCCTCCCCCTCCTCCTTCGCCTAGACTTCCTTGTCCAAGAAAAGGTGATCGTCCTCTTCCCCCTTCTTGCCATTTGTTTTACCTTTTCTTGCTCCTCTTGGAACTGCTCATTCTCGCCTTCCTCCCGCAGATACCCCTCCACCTTCTCCGATGCGTGGACCCCGGGAGGTCTGGACACTTGGTGCTGTTGTTATCACCAGATCCGCTCTTGATGGTCCCAGGGACCGAAAACGGCGCCCCGAGATAAAAAAAAAAAAAAAATCTTTCTGAATCCGAGTCCTCGAACCAGGTCCCCCTTCCTGCTGGCAGGAGCCAGTGCTGGGCCACACCAGACCCCCAGCTAACTCAAAGGCTGGGAGACGGTACACACAAAGCTGCTGAGGCAGCCGGGCGGAGGGGCTCTTTGTTGAAGATGGCGTAGCTCACCCTGATGCCCGCGCCCTGGTTCCAGGCGGCCTCGCGGCCCATCCGCGCGCGCCCCCGGCCACCAAGAGGGGCCCGTGCACAGCGGCCAGCACCGACCGAGCCCAGAAGCGGCCTGGGACCCAGAGATCCGAGGCTCCGAAGAAATTGGAGCGGTCGTTTTTCGGGCGCAATGTGGGCGATTGATGGGATTGGGGAAAACGTGCATCTTTTGTACCCCTGTGGGGCCCCTCCCGCCCTCCGAAAACCCTCGGCGCGGCCAGGGGGGGAGGCGGAAGGGGGCGAATTAGGCCTCCGCGGAGAGCGGCGGGGCTTCGCAGAGACCCTCCCGCCCCCCGAGAGGGCCTCCTCCGAAGATGCCTGGGGGAGGGGGCTTCCCAGGCAGGCGGCGAGGCTCCCAGCCTGGGCGCGCGACCGACGAAACTCCCCTCGCTGCCACCGGGGCTCGGATACGGGAGTCGCAAGACACGTCTTGGAGCCAGGCGGACCTCACGTGCCCCGATACGCAACACGCAACACGAAGCGCATTGGCACGGAGCTCAACACGCAGACCAAGCACGCATGTCTGACGCGACGCGATGCGTTCGCCGAATAAACGTGGGCCAAGACGCTGAGCCAACACGCAACGTATTGACACGGACGTTTTAAACACGGCGCGTGCTGCATCTCAATCGGCGGTGGACAAACCTCCCTTCAGTAGACCTCCCCTTAGTGAAAACGGCCTGGGACCGAAACCGACGGACCTGGACCCGCAAGAACGACGGCCGCGACGCCCTCCCGCGAGCCAAAAACGGACAATTCCTGAATCGACGTGTCAGGGCAGGAGGTCTGTCCACCCCCGAAAACTGTCTGGATGCGAAGTGCTGCGACCGGTGACTTTCATTTGGGTGGCGAAAGGGGGATCTTTTCTTATGTCGGGCCTGTCCCCCTACAGGGGGATTTTCGACGAGACATAAAAAATAAACCAAAAATACCCCCGACTCAAAGCGGGCGCATCGAGGCGGCTCAGAGGCGGGGAAGCGGCGCAGTCACAGCTCGGGAGAACTCCCTGGGATCCTCGCGCCCCCCCCCCCCTCACGCCCGACCTCGGTGCCGCGCGCGGGGCGTCCCCGGGAGGTTGAGAGGGGCCCCAGGACACACGAATAGATACACACAAACAAAAGCATGCCCCATATTTTCATATATGTTCTGGCTTTTTGTCTTCCCCGCTACTTCCCATATTTCGCCATATTTTCCGGGGGATCGACGATTCATTGTGTCTGTGTGTTTCTTTCCCTCCTGAGAGGTCCCCGCGCTCCTGGTCGATGGAGTCCAGGGCGGCCTGGGCCGCGGCGGCGTCGTTCCTCGGGAGCTTCACCTCCGCCGCGCGCGGGGGCGGGACACCGACGGGGCGGCGGCGCCCCACTGCAGTCCAAGGTCCCGGGCGGGATGGCTGGGCCGCTCTGCCAACCGCCGCTACCATAGGGAGGATAACGAGGAGGAGGAGGAGGAGGAGGAGGAGGAGGAGGAGGAGGAGGAGGAGGAGGAGGAGGAGGAGGAGGAGGAGGAGGAGAGGAGGAGGAGGAGGAAGTTGTGCTCCCCCTGAGCGTGCCAACTGCAGAGGTGCATTACGCACAGATCTCTCTCCCGTGAGTGAGGAACCCGAGATCCTGGAGGGCCCAGCATTCAAGGACGACCTCCTTCCTCCCATCTCTGGGGTGGAGGCCACGCTAGCAGCGGCTCCGCCGCCCCTTGCCCATCTTGTCCAAGACAAGACCAAGCCGCTTCGCTGGGCAGCTCTCAGCTGGGCATACTGCGCGCATTGCACACAGCACAAGAAGTCACCCTGCTCAGGCGGCTAGCCCTTAGGGCCAACTACCGCACCCCACAAGACATGGGGGCCTGCGAACTCTCGCAGGCCCCTCCAGCTCTCGGGCGCCTCGCGCCCACGCTGGGAGGCCATCCCCGCCTTCGCGCTCCAGAAGCCGTGCAAGCACTGAACGCACCGCGAGCGGCCGTCCGCCACCTAGTGCAGATCGCGCTGCAGAAATCACTGGCGCTCACACGTCGGGGGCCGCGCACGCGGGGGCAAGCGCGCCCGTTCCACCTTGGGAGCAGGCCCGCGCGCTAGCACCCGCCCAAGGTTCGAGAGGCCACGCCGCGCCTCAGCGCAGGCATCCTCCAGGGCGGCCTCGTCTCGGGCCCGCCCGGGCCACGGGGTGAGCGCCCCCTTGACCGCCTCGTCGGCCCGAAAGTTCAGGACGACCCGCCACTCGCCCCCCGTCCGAGGGGCGGCGTGGACGTCCTGGAGCGCCTTCACCTTGAGACCCGCGCCGCGCGCGAGGCCGCCGCGCCGCACTCGGCGCCAATGCCCGGCATCCTTCCGCGCTGGGCTGGCGGCGCCCGCGCGCCCGCGTGCACGGGCGGCCAACGCCGCCGCGTTGTCGCCGAGGCACGGGTGGCTACCATCTGCATAATCTGCCCCTCGGCAGTAGGCTTGCAGCTCGACCGCGCGAGCGGAGGGAGGGGGCCGGGAGGTGAAAGGGCCGAAGAGCTTCCGAACAGTTCCGCCCCGCCCCCGCTGAACCACCGCCGTGCGATCATGTCCCCAGGCGCCCCGGGACAGGCCGCGCAGGGCCTAGCGGGCAGCGGCGGGGCCCGCGCGCAGAACGGACCGAGGCTCCTTTCATTCCCTCGCGCAGGCGGCTGGGGGCGAGACGGAGGCGGGGTCATCTTTCTGCGGCCCTAGGCGAAGGTTAAACATGAGCTCGGGCGGTGCTGCCAGTCGACCCGCGAGGTAGGCGCCGCCCGCGACTGCGGCGATGACCCACTTCTCCAGCGGGGCGAAGTGCGTGCCACCGACCGTCGCCGTGACGACCTCACAATAGACGGCTGGGAGCGCATGTTCGTCCAGACCTTCTCGCCGTCGTGCGCTGTCAGCGGCGCTATCGCGGGCTCGGCCCAGCAGGTCGCGCGGGCGCAGCTTCTCCATGCGCTCGGGCGCGTGCTCAAATGGGAGAGCGCACCGAAACGCGGCGAGACGAAGACCGCTGCGCTCTGCACCGACCACCCTGCCACGGTGTTCGCCATCAGCGCCGCCCCGACTGGCCCTGCCTCCGACTTACCGTCAGGGTTGTCCGGAGGGCCTGCTCGAAGACTCTGCGCACGGTGGTGGTGGGCAGCATTTTCCCACGTCGGTGCCGCGTGTCTGCGGCCCGCGCCTCCTCCACATAGCGGCACAGGGGCATGAAGGCGGCCTTGCCGATAGGGTCGGCCTGAGGGTGGATGGCGCCGAACGCGTCCGTCGACACGCGGCCGTGCCCGTAGACTTGCTTGGTGATGCGCCTCGTGCCGTCGAGATCCTGCAGGGCGAAGCCGCTGACCTCGCCGCCCGACTTCTTCGCGGACAGGGTGGCCGAGCGCAGGATGCGCCGCGTCTTCGCGTGGACCTTGGCCGTGCGATGTGCCATGACGAGCCGCTGCTTGGCCGCCTTCCACCTCTTGCCCCTCGCTGGGCTTGGGTGGATGTGTTCCTGATCGCACTCCCGTGCCGTCGCCGTCCCGCACGTTAATCAGCTCTAAGATGGCGGACTAAGGTCTGGCTCTTCAGGTGTCTGCCTGCTCGCTTGGACTTTCGGGCAGGCTCCCTGGTCGGTGCTGCAATCCTTCTCTTGGGAAGGCCCAGGCCCGCCATCCTGCGCATGCCCTCACCCGCGATTGCGCCGCTGTTTCCTTGGACGGTGCCCTTGGCGTCGGCCTCCTGCATCTTGAGCTCGTCGCACAGCGCGCTCTTGAGCCCGCGGGCGGCCTGCGCCATGAGGTCCGCGCACGCGCCGACATTGTTCGCAAGGACCTCCTGGCTGATTTCACCCGCGCACACTGCGATCCCGACCTCAGGGCGCGCCGTGGTCTCCGCCCTCAGCCCCTTCACCAGGTGGGCCTGCGGGGCGTAGGTGGCGGAGAAGCATCCTGCGACGACCCCGTTCTCAGGGTGCAGACTGTCGCCCGGGATGCCGTCCAGCAGGAGCGCGCGACTCCGGCGGAGGGCCCCGATGACCGCGCGCAGGACACGCAGGGGGAACATCTCCTTGCGACCCAAGCTGCACAGGATGTTTCTCGAACGCATTGGCCAGCTCCCACAAGGGGATGAGGAAGGCCCCCTCTTCGCCTGCGGCGCCCTCCCCGCGCGCCGCTGCTCGCCCGGCGCAGTCTGCGACCTTGCGCGATGTGCCCGTGTAGAAGATGCCTCGCTCATCCAGGGTGCGCTGCCATTTCTGTAGGGCTGGTTTGTGGCATATTCCCCGCGCGCGGTACAGGCTCTTGAACTAGCCGATGGGCCCTCGCCCTCCCGTCGGCTTGATATACCGCGCCGTCAGCATATCCTGCTCGTCCGCGGGGAAGGCTCCAGCTTCTGTGATGATGTTGAGCAAGGTCGTCGGCGGCTTGAAATCGCTCACCCAGCCCATGTTGCGCGGGTGGATGTCCCATTGCTGGCATGCCCTAGCCTTGAGGGGCCGGCATGCCTTGCGAACTTGCTCTCCGCCGAGCAGGTGCTGTCGGTGCTCGTGACCACTGGCTTCGATCGCCGGATTCACGGCCGCGCGCTGAGCGGGCAGGACCTGATCGGGCTCTCCTGGCGGGCGAGCGCTCCGCGCCCTTGACCACTCGCGATGGCGCTTGGCTGGCAGGGCCACCAGGCACGCCGACAGTTCCTGGATGTGCTCGACTGTCTCGTTGACTATCTCCGACGCACACTCGCCTGGGTAATTCGTGCGTTTGTGCAACATGGGTGTTCCGCGCAGGTGGTCGTCGGCGAGCGCATCCCGCCGGCTCTCGACTTGCCTGCCACGCAGCTGCCCGCCAAGCAGAAGCTTGCTCGCGTGCTCCGCCACCTTGGCGACCAGCCCGATCGCGTTGGGGACGGCGTAGCGGGCGTGATCTCTGGGATGCGAGGTCGCCCCAGCCGCGATCCCTGGATGACCGCCACCTTTCACCTGGAGTGCAACCGAGACTGCCGGTTCCCCTGCTAGCAGGCCGCCTGCTAGTTCCCCCGCATTCTCACTTGCATTCGATAGTCCGTGGAGCGACTGCTCGCAAAGCTGCTGGAGGTCCAGCTCGTTGTCGAGGCCCGCGAAGGGGTCGCCCTCTTCGTCGCTGAGGTTGGTTTCCAGCTTCCTGCTCTCATAGCGGATCATGCGCGCGTGCTGGCTCACGCCCCGGGCTGCGTGATCTCCTCCTCCGCCCGTTGCCTCCGCGCCGTCGGGGGCGCGGGGGGCCCCGCCTGCGTAGCGATTCACGTCTGAGAGCGGGGTGGCGCCCACCTCGCTCTGCGCACGATTGGCCCCCGCGCTGAGCGAGCGGGGCGCGGGCGCAGTGGGGGCGAGCTGGGCGCTCGAGCCTCTGGCGTTGCAAGAGCCCTGGAGCGTCTGCGCTGCCTGCCGCTGCGGGTCCTGCCCTTCGCCGCGGTGGGCGCGCTGGTCTTTCTCAAAGACGCTCAGGTCGGTGGCGGGCTTCCTGCTCGCCCCGTGGATCACGCGCGCGCGCTGGCCCTCGCCCACCGCGGCTGCGCGATCCCCCCTCCCGCCAAGCTGCCCCGAACCTGCGGAAGCGCGGGGGCCCCGCCAAAATGTCGATCCACTTCTGCTGCCCGACGGGGCGCGGGCGTAGCCGAGGCAAGCGAGGCGCTCGGGCCTCTGGCGGCTGCTGCAGCGGTGAGGGCATCGACCACCCCCCGGAATGAGGCCTCACCATGCGGGGGGCGATCTGGACAGCACGGGGCTTCCAGGCGCGCAGGCGACGCGCGCAGGATGTCGCGCCCCTCGTGCCAGTGGCCCCGTACCTGCCGACGTCGCTCTCAACCTGCTGGAGAGGCCCTGCGCGGTCGTCCAGGGCGCGGCGTGCGAAGCCAAACTTGCCCGCGCGCGCAGGCCCCTCTCGGCGCCCGGCGATGGCACCTCGAGGGCGCCGCCCGGGGCAGGAACGTAGCTCCTGGAGCCTGGAGCTCGGGGTTCATTCTTCGCTCTTGGCGCTGGTCGGCCAGGCCCTTGACTTGCCGCAGCTGCCCTGCCAGCCGCGCGAGGGCTCTGCCTGGGGCGGTCTCGCTATTGTTCTTGGTGATCCACGCCCCAGGCAAGGGGGGCCTCCTTGAACTGGACGGTCCCCCCGCAGCTGCATCGTCTTGGAGCCGTGGTGCACGATGCAATGGAAATTTGCCCTGGCCGCGTGGATCCACTCCAGGTGGGCCTTGTCCACCGCCGCCTGATAGTCTGGGAGGCCGCGCCCTTGCCCCCCTGGCCCGCTCGCCAGGCGGGCCTCGTCGAGCCTGCGATGTGCCCCCGCGGGGTGGGTAGGTGCGCCGTGGTGAGCGGCGCCCTTGCCCCGGGCCGCTCGACGCGCTGGCGGAGCTGCATGTGGGCCGCGTCGTGGGTCGGAGGCACGAAGGACGGATAGGTGACTGGCTGCCGCGTGGCCAGGCCGGCGCGCCCGCCCGCGACGAAGTAGTCCTCGACGCGGGCGCCGCCGCTGTCGTGGCAGGTCGGGCACTGGGGGGCGCGCACCTGGATACCTGGCGCACGGAAGCCTGCGAAGCTACCCATGTCCTCGGGGTCCATGTTCATGTCGCCTCCCATGACCAAGGGCAAATTGCGGCGCGACTGGTGCTCGCGCAGCTTGCAGAGGACGTCGAGGTGTGGGCCCCACATTCACCTCGAGGCACACCGAGTACAGCGCGACCACGCCAAACCCAGGTAGACGAGCGTACCCAACACACGCTCTGCATGGCCACTGGATCTGGCCCTGCTGGTCATACCAGCAGTCGATGTACTTCTTCGCCAGCGCAGCCACGCCGCCCTGGAAGCCTCTGTTCTTGATAATGGCTGGGGCGAATGCCATGGCCCAGCCCTCGTTCCTCAACGTGCGCCGTATCTACAAGAGTCGCCCTCGTGACTCGTGTTCCTGCGCGAAGAGGATCTGGTCCTGGGCGAGCGCGGGGATATCCCGTCCTGTGCTTCAGGAGGTCAGGTTGGCCGTCGCATAACTGAGGTGGGTCTGCTGCTGCTCGTCCTCAGACTGGCTGCGTTCAGAGGTCATCTCATATTCCCATGCGCTGGCACAAGTCCTCGATGGCTCTTTTGCTGTCCTCCGATTTGCATGCCTTGACGATTTCATCGAAGTCGCCGTCGCCGAGGTCCGTGTCTGCTGGGGTTGGCACCTGCTCGCCATCCCTCTCGGCCTCCGTGCGGTCCGTCTGGCTGGCCGCAATCCACGGGAGGTGCTTGGCGAGGAGCTTCGAAACCATTCCCACCACTTCAAGACCCAGGTTGGTGGCCTCAGGCGCCATGGCCAGGAAACGCCGGGCGTCGCGCTCCGTCTCGGCCGAAGGCGCTGGAGCGGCCGCCAGCGGCATGGCGCGCAGCATAGTCTGGCTGAGGCAGGCCTCCAGCTCCGCGATGGTGGCTGTGGTCTTGGTGATGATAGCCCCGTGGTCCAGCACAGCGTTTTCCGTCTCCTCGACTATCTTTTTGGCCTCAGCCTGCAGCTGGACTCGCTTCGTTCGGGCATGGTCCAACTTCGCGCCCAGGGAGCTGACTTCGGCCTGAGGTCCTCGAGCTGCGACGCGCTGCTGCCTGAGTTTGGACAGGTCTGCCTCGAGCTTGGCCACGTCGATTCCACCCTTGCGCAACGTGGCAATCGTCTGTGCGAAGCTGGCGATCTTGCTGTCGAGCTCCAAGGCGGCAAGGTCCACCGCGGGCCCGGTGGACTCGGAAACTCCCTGCTCGATGGCGGGGGTCCCGCGGCCGCCGCGGGTGCCTCCGCTGGTCTTCCCGCCAATGGTGAGCTTCTCCAGCGCCGCCGTGATATTGGCCATGCCCGCCTCCAGCCGCTGCAGCCTGGGGCCATCCGCTCCGACGCCTCCGCGCTGAGCAGGCGGGCGGGACTGCGACTTGGCCCTGGCAGAGGACCCGCGCTTGGCCAGACCCCCTCCTGGCGACACCCTGGGCACCTCCAGTGTGGCCCCTTCGGCCCCGGCAGCACCTTCCTGCCCTCGGGCACGCTTGCAGCAGCGCCAACAGCCCCAGCATGCGGAAGCATGGCCGCGGCGGCCACGGGGCCCCCGATGTGATCGCCGTGGTGGCCTGCCAGCGCGCGGCGAGCGGCCTCCAGGCGCAGGGGGGCCCGCGCGCTGGCCCTCCGCCTCCGCAGCCTGCCTGCAGTGCCACGCGGGCGAGCGCGAGCGGGAATGGCGCCGCTCCGCCGTCTGGGTTGCACCGCCGCCCTGGGCAGGGCATGCGGCGTCTGGGGTCTCACAAAAAACGGGCCGCCCCAACAGCCCGAGCGCGAACCGCCTGAGGAGGAGGAGGAGGGGGAGGGGATGGAGGAGGAGGAGGAGGAGGAGGAGGAGGAGGAGGAGGAGGACGAGGAGGGAGGAGGGAGGAGGGAGGAGGGAGGAGGAATATGAGGAATTTGTTTACTGGTTTATTGGTTCATTGGTGCTGGAAGGTGGAGGTACGTTTGGACCCCTCCCTGCAGCCGTCTTCGTTGGCCGAGGGGCTTCAGGGAAGTCCTCGGCCCCCTCCGGTGGCAATTGACGCCCTCATGAAAAGTTGGAATAATGGGAGTGGGGGCCCACGCAACCCCATTGATGGAAGTTGCGCGAGGTGTGAGGCCTATCGACGGTCCTCACAGGCGAGGCCTAATGACGGTCCTCGCCGGGAGGGAAGTGGGGAGGAGCGATGATGTTCAGGATGTCGTCGCCCTCCTTGGCGCACCGTCCTTTCAGGAACGCCTGGAATTGGCGGCCTGAACGTCCACCAAGGATTGCCATAGTCCCCCTCCACCCCCCCCGAACGGGGGGACGGGGGGAGAGGACGTGGGACAGGGGAGCATCGGCATAGCATCGGCATGAGTAGTCAGCAGTAGCTCAAGACCCCCCCCCCTTTTTGCCACGCCCCCTTTTTGTCAGTAGCGTTGCTGGGGGATCGACTCCTGAATACACCCTACTGAGATAGAAATTCCGACTACCCCCACCCCTCACAAGAAACACACATTGCCCATACCGCCCTCAGAGGTCCTTCGGCTTCTCAGGAGGGTGGCGGCGAGGCGAGACATCTTGGACGAAACATGTACAGCAGCAGTGGAGGAAGAGAGGGAGAAGACGGACACGGACCGCTGCAAAGGAGGAGGGGGCGGGGGGGAAAGGTAGCCTCCCGACGGCCCCAGAGCAATAGTCACGGCATCCGGGTGGGTGAACAGAGGAAGGGGAGGGGGACCGAGGGGGACCGAGAGGAGAGAAGGCCGAAACTCACACGACAGCAGCGGGTGCGATCAGCTTGCAGCTACAAGAGATTGGCTACCGCCCCCGGGGGGCACGATTTGTTAACACCACCGAGGGGCACGATTTGTTAACACCACCCGTGACACGGCTTTGGTCCCCTGGATAAGCCAGTGTCCACCTCTGTCCCGGCCGCGTGGCCGATGACGTGTCCTGACGGCTCCTGGAAGAGTGCGTGCGCCTGGAAGGGAGGACGAGAAACCTGGCAGGGATCAAACGCACACGGTCGATACTTGAGCCGGGAGGTCGGGTTCAGGTGTGACCGAAACGTTGGGAGGGAGGGGAGGGAAACAAGCGGGGAAGGAAGACGGAGGGAGTGGTGGTTAGAAAGCGTAGTAGAAAAAGGCCAAGGACCGCAATAGTTTGGCTCAAGGTGAATAAACACAGGTGAACAACTGTTTTTTTTAATTTGTTTTGTTCGCATTCCCGTCCTTGAAGAGCTCGGCTAATGGGTGGGGAGCGGGCCCGACCGCATGAGTGACACCGCGGCGGCACATGTGACACCGCGGCGGCACGGGTCGGGCCATCACCCTTGGTGTATTGGTGTACTGATGGGCGCATGACACCATAAGGTAAAATGGTGCACTGGCATTGACAGGCACCGTCAGCCGGCAGGGGATAAATCCCGTTCACGGCCCCAACGAGGAATACGAGGAATTGGTTTACTGGTTTATCGGTTCATTGGTGCTGGAAGGTGGAAGTACGTTTGGACCCCTCCCTGCAGCCGGGAGGTCCTCGGCCCCCTCCGGTGGCAATTGACGCCCTCATGAAAAGTTGAAATAATGGGAGTGGGTACCCACGCAACCCCATTGATGGAAGTTGCGCGGGGTGTGAGGCCTATTGACGGTCCTCACAGGCGAGGCCTAATGACGGTCCTCGCCGGGGGGGAAGTGGGGAGGAGCGATGATGTTCAGGATGTCGTCGCCCTCCTTGGCGCACCGTCCTTTCGGGAACGCCTGGAATTGGCGGCCTGAACGTCCACCAAGGATTGCCATAGTCCCCCTCCGCCCCCCCCGAACGGGGGGACGGGGGGAGAGGACGTGGGACAGGGGAGGAGGGAGGAGGGAGGAGGGAGGAGGAGGAGGGAGAGAGGAGGAGGAGGAGGAGGAGGAGGAGGAGGAGGAGAGGAGGAGGAGGAGGAGACGAGGAGGAGGAGGAGGACGAGGGACGAGGAGGAGAGGAGGAGGAGGAGGCGGAGGAGGCAGAGGAGGGGGGAGGAGGAGGAGGAGGAGGAGGAGGAGGAGGAGGAGGAGGAGGAGGAAAAGGAGGAGAAAGGAGGAGGAGGAGGAGGAGGAGGAGGGAGGAGGAGGAGGAGGAGGGGAGGAGGAGGAGGAGGAGGAGGAGGAGGAGGAGGAGGAGGAGGAGGAGGGAGGGGATGGAGGAGGGAGGAGGGAGGAGGGAGGAGGGAGGAGGAGGAGGGAGGAGGAGGAGGAAGGAGGAGGAGGAGGAGGAGGAGGAGGCGGAGGAGGAGGAGGAGGGGGAGGAGGAGGAGGAGGGAGGAGGAGGAGGAGGAAGAGGAGGAGGAGAGGAGGAGGAGGAGGAGGAGGAGGAGGAGGGAGGGGGAGTAGGAGGAGTAGGAGGAGGAGGAAGAGGAGGAGTAGGAGGAGTAGGAGGAGGAGGAGGAGGAGGAGGAGGAGGAGGAGGAGGAACAGGAGAAGGAGGAGGAGGAGGAGGAGGGGGAGGAGGAGGGATGACGAGGAGGAGGAGGAGGCTTGACTCGGCTTGTGTAGTCATCGTGCTGCCAGAAAGGGCGCTCAATAAAGACGAGGCGCTTCCGGTCACGGGAAGGCTCGGCCAAGAGCAGACTTCCTGACCGAGATCATGTGAGGAGCGACCCGACACGCAGAGTCCCTCCTGAGCCGCACGTGGTCCTTGATTTCGACGTCTTGACTGGCTCCTCCTCCTCCTCCTCGTCCTCGTCCTCCTCCTCCTCCTCATTTCGACGTCTTGACTGGAGGTCACCGAACTTCGCGCAGTGCGCCCCTCCATGCGCGACGCACGACCAGCAGCTGGAGAACCACGCGGCCGAGACGAAGGGCCCGCTCTGGAGCTCCAGCGGAGCCGCCCGGCATTCCCCACAGGCCCTGGAGACCCCGCACCGGCCGCCAAAGCCCTCCCACACTTCTGGCGACACGATTTCACTTGTTCAGTTCGGCCGTGTTTCGATCGCGGCCCTCCGAGGTCCGCTCTCGGGCCTCGGGGCCCTCGAAAACGGATCCGGGGCGAAAGAGAAGAGGAGGAGAAGGAAGGAGGAGGAGCCCCCGAGGAAGCGGTCGGGAACTCTGGGGCCGCGGACCGAAGAGAACATACATGAAGGGGCCCACAAACACACAAATAAATACACACACAAATAAAAAGATCCCCCATTTGTTTCCCATATTTTCTGGGTTTCTGTCTTCCCCCCATTTCCCATATTTTCGCAGATTTTCTCGGAATCGACGATTCATTGTGTCTGCTGTGTGTTTTTTCCCCTCCTGAATACAGGCGGATGTCTGGGGGAACCCTGTGGATACAACCGGGCGGGGGCTCCGAATCGGCAGGGCGCCTGCAGCCGGGTGCGCCCCAGGCGCGGGGTGTCCGACACCCTGGCCCCCAACCCTGACATCCCGGAGGCCGCGGACTGAAAACACCCCGCAGCCACGAGCTGGAGCCACGCGCAGGGAGAAGAGCAAGGCCTACGATGCGGGGGGCGAATGGCACGTGGTGGGCCCGTTTTCCACCACCACTAGCATAGGTAGGAGAGGGAGGGGGAGGAGGAGGAGGAGGAGGAGGAGGAGGAGGAGGAGGAGGAGGAGGAGGAGGAGGAGGAGGAGGAGGAGGAGGAGGACGACGAGGAGGAGGAGGAGGAGGAGGGAGAAGGAGGGGGAAGAGGAGGAGGAGGAGGAGGAGGAGGTGACCTCCTCATCCTCCCTTCTCCCCCATCCTACATCTGGTAGTGGTGGTGGAAAATTGGCCCCATCACGATGTAGGGGGCGAATGGCACTGGCCCCTGTGACGATCTGTGGTGCCCAGCACCCCGTCGCCTGCTACCTGTGCTCCTGCCCGGGCGGTGCGCCCTCCCGTCTTCAGGCCGGGAAGGCCCCGGAGGCTGCACGCTTGCACTGGGGGGCCAGATGACAGGAAGTCGAGAGGGTGTTTTCGGGCGCGCGCCAACCCAAAGATCCAACGCATTGCACAAAAGCACGGTTTTCGCGGTCTTCGGCCTCCAGGGCCCCGTGTTGAAAGAGTCACGGCATCGGATCTCTGGGAGCGTGGATTAACGATCTGTGCATTTCGGGCGTGGCCGCCAGATCCATTGATCGGGGAAGGTACCCCCCACAAACGAGGCCAGTGCCGCCCCATTGGGCGACAACGCGCGCCGATTTCGTGTGGAAACGGGACCCGTCGCTAACCGTAGGTCTGGCAATACATAGCGACTACAGGGGGTCCACCGCCATATCGCGCGAAGCAACTCAAACTCTAAAAAACAACAACAAATCTTGAAGCCAAAACCTGCGACAAAAATCTCAAACCCCCAACAACATCAAGAAATCTCTAAGCCCTAACCTGCGGAAATCTCACGCCCAACAGCAAACTGCAAACAATATATAAGCCCAAGCCTGGGACAATCATCTTAAGCCCTAAAAAACATTGTAAAGACCGGGTGGGATCACAAACTCCTTTTTTATCAAAACAAACCCTTGAACATCCCTAGGCTGAAACCTAAGACAACAACTCAGACCCCCCCCAGAAAACGTGGAACCCAAACTGTAAAACGAGTTTATGAAAACTCTAAAACAACTGCACTTTCTCAAAAAAAAGAGGCTCGAACAGATAAGCGCTTAAACCTTTGAGGAACTCTTTAAACATTTTGAAACAACCCTGAACGCCTGAAAACTGTTTACGCACGATGGCGCAACTTTTTTCTTTGACAGTTTTTACCATAAAGACATCTCTAAACACATTCTAAGCAAATCTCTGGTCGCCTGACAAACTCTGAAAACAACCTGGGGACACGAACAACAACTCTAAATGCAGACCCCGGCGGCCTCGAACATTTTCTAAAACACAAAACTTAGACACATCTCTAAAACAATGCGGCCGTGTTTTGTGAAGTGTTCAGACGCGCATATGTTATGTGTTTCGATTTCGCTGCTTCAAATGTTTCTGTAGTTTCGGTTTCAAGTTTCGTTGGGGTTTGACATGTTCCCTGGTTTTGGCTCGAATGTTTTGATACTTTTTCGAGAGTGCGATTTTCCAATGTTTTGGAATCGCGTATTTCAATGTTTTTGTTGGTGAATTGTCCGGGAGGCTTCCCTGGGGGCGCGGCGGGGGCATTTTTTGGAGCTCTTCAAGGGCCGCGCGGCCTGCGAGCGAATTCGCGCCATTCTGCGTGTCCCGCGCTAGCCGCCCTCAGGGGCAGTCGTTACCCAAGCGCCCGCCGCGGCCGCCCTCGCCACCCGCGCCGCCTGGCCCCCCGCCCGCGCCCGCTCGGCGGGGGTGAACCCGCGAGCTAGCAGGGCCGCGTCGACGGGCGGCAGGATGAGGGCCCCCGCAGGCGAGCTGGCGCCCTCGGCCTCGACGGGGGCGGCGGTCCCCCCTCGCCCGGCGGGCTGTTCGGCCTCCGCCAGGCTGGCGGCTGCAGGGGCCGCCGCGCTCGCCCCGTCCCCAGGCTCCGCCGCGGCGTCGACCTTCTGGCTCCATCCAGCGCGCCTTCACCTGGGGCGCGGGCGCCATCGGCGCGCCGAAGGCCTGCTTGCCGCCAGCGCCAAGCAACAGGCCGCGCTCGAAGCCGCTGCGAGACTGCGCCCTGGATCCCGCCCGGGCCCTCGCCGCGGCCCCCGCGCACTCCTCGCGGGGCCCCCTTCCAGGCCATCTTCGAGGTCCACGCGTGCCTGCGGCAGGTCGCGCGCGCCGAGAACTCCTCTGAGTCGCCGCGCAGCGTGCGACCCCGCAGCAGCCAGCTGGTGCCCATGCGCCCGCCAGGGGTCACCTCCCACGGGCGGGGGCGACCGTCCACCATCAGCATCGCCTTCGCCAGCTGGGGCCGCCTGGGTCGTGCGCGCCACTCGCTTCGCGCCCCGAGCAGCGTCGCCCGGCGCCCCCGAGCCGTCCGCCACGGCCATCTCGCCAAGCGCCACCAGCGGAGAGGCAGCGGGGCGCTTGCGCGCAGGTCGGCCGCCCGAGCTGCGGGGGGGCCCGCCTGCGCTGGAGGCCGCCGCAGTTTCCACCGCCTCAAGCCCAGCGGCCGCTGCCGCGCCTGGGGGGGCCCTGCAGCGGCGCCGGCCACGGCGAGGTACTCGGGGATCCCGAGGTCGAGGTCCTCAAGCGCCGCCGTCGGCCAGCAGCCCCTGGCGCCTAGGTCGGAGACGCGGACCTCGATCTCCGCAGGCAGCATCAGCACATCGTCATCATCTGCTGCGTGCATGCTAGCTCCCAGCCTGGCGCGCTGGTCGGCAACGCGGTTGCCTCCCCTTTCGGGCGCGCCGACCCCCCCGCGCCTGACCGCCTCCTCGGACGCGCGGGCAGGAGGATGTGCCCGGCAGCCGCTCCCTCCGCGGCATCTCCGACTTGAGCCCGCAGGTGGGCGCGCAGCGAGGTCGGCCCTTGCGCTCCCTTCGGGTCGCGGATGTAGTCGACCGCCCCCTTGCAATCGCATGGGATCTCGCACGTACCCACGATCTCCTCGAGGGCGACTACCGCCGCGTAATCCTCGCCTGCTCGCGCCGACTGCGAGGGCAACTCGCGCGGTGGCGCCGCTCCCCAGGCCCGCGCCAGCACTGTGCCGTACTGGGACATCGCGATGACTGCCCAGCCAGCGCCGCGCAGGGAGGGGAACCGCACATTGATGCAGGAACCGTCCGTGACGACCATGGCGCCAGCAGGGACGACCATGGGGCTCTCCCATCCTACGCGCTGCCCCCCCCCCAGCGCGGCTGCCAGCGCGGGCGCTTCAGCAAGGGGGCGGCGCCCGCGAACAGGCCCCGGGCGAACGGCTCCCCGAACTTGCCCCCAAGGCGGCGGGCCGCGCTGGCTCCCTGGATCGAATCTGACGATGGGCAGTCACGCCTCCAGGCTTGCCAGGCTGGGCGCTCGAAACGCCCGTGGAAGATCGCCCCCGCTCCCGCCTGGCACAGGAGGCGCGTCGGGCTGATATCCCCCTTGTGTCTGGCAAGCCTGGCCTGGGGCCAGTGTGCCATTGAGGCCGGCCAGCGCAGGCAACCCTTGCGGCGGTTGCCCCATGTCTCCGTGGCCTTCCTCCCCAGCAGCTCGATCGTTGACGGGCCTCCGAGCAGGCGATGGGCGCCAAGGCCAGGGCGCCTCGGGCCGCGCTCGGAACTCGTCAAGTGCAGCCACCTTCCCGGTCGCCTCGCGCGCTCGCTCCGCCGAGAGGGAGGGCGACCAGCATCTGGCGTCGAACGCCAAGCCCTGCTCATCTTTCGGAAGGAGGGCGCCCCCCGTCAGCCGCCAGCTGATGCGCTTCAGCGCGAGGGCCAGCGCCGAGACGGGGTCCCGCACCGCCGCCCAGGGCAGCGGGCCGCGCTCGAGCCGAGCCAGTCGACGAGGCAGGCTTTGACAGCCGCTGGCCAGGCCTGACGAGCCCACGCGGCGCTGACGAAGGCCTGCCCCGCCACGCCCGTCGCGATGACCAGGTGGTCCTGTCGCCAGCCGCGGGATGAGCACTGCAGCGCGAATCATAGCGCTGCTCCCCGCACTCTTCGCCGCGGCGACCTGGAGGATCCGCGCGCGACCCCGCGGCGCCCCAGACGTCGCCGAGCCCCATGTGGCCTGAGCTGTCGGCACAGCCCCCAGCTCGTTGCAGCCCTGGCCCGAAGATGCGACTCAGGCGATCCGCCTGGCGAAGGGCCGCTAGCTCACGGGGCACCTGCGCCGTCGCCCTGCGATGGCATCCAACAGCCGCGTCTCCGCCCAGGTCGCGGTGGCCCGCGACGAGAGCTCCAGCGGGCAGCGGCCATCCCGCCTGCGCTCGCAGCTCGCTCTGCAGGGCCACCGACGAGGCGAGCACCTTGGTCTTGTTCCAAATAATAATGGGCAGGCGCTTGTCCCTCAGCATGGTCACGATGCCTGCGACGAACTGGTTGATTCGGTGCACCAAGATCCGCTTCGCGCCTGTGGCGTGCCCCGCCACGTCGACGATCACATTCACCACCCGTCCAACTTGGAGGAGCGAGCGACCGCGAAGCAGTAAGTCGCACAGCACCAGCCGAGCCATCGCGGTGGCGCACGAGCAGCCTGCGATCGCCGAGCCAGCCACGCAGATCTCCTCACGGGCCGCGCCGTCCACCGACGCCCGCCTGGGGCCCGCGTAGGCTACGCAGAGGGCCTTCACCAGGCCAGGGCTGAAGTTATGCTCCTGCGCCGCCTTCACGAGCTGCTTGTGGTCGACCCACTCGTAGAACTTGATGATGTCGAAGTAGACGGAGGCGCCCTCGAACCCTCTTGATCGAGCCATGCCGAGGTAGGGCTTGTGGAGGTAGGCCGCCCTGTCGCAGCTGGCGTCCGAGCTGCATCCCCGCACCTGTGGCAGCTCGTGCTCGGCCTCCCACTTGGCGCAGCGCCGCCGCCGACTGCGGCCCTAGAGGCGCGCCCGGAAAGCCATCAGCCCGATGGGCCGCCAGCCGCCATCGGGCTTTGCAAGGAACAGGGTCAGCGTGGCGAAGAGGCCAGAGGGTCCAGGGTCACGCCCCCGCGCCGCCAGCAGCTCCGCCGCGCGGTCCGCGAAGGGCTGGCCCAGCAGCAGCAGTAGGCGCGGGTGGAAGCCGACCCAGCCCAAGGCGGTCTTCTTGGAGAAGGTCCTGGCAACGGCCATCACCTCAGACCCTGCGCAGGCTGGCAGGTCCACGAGCGCCGACCAGCTCGAGGGAGGGGTGAACACTCTCGGACTTGCGTTCCGCTCTGGGGCAATTGGGGCACTCCTGTCAACGCAGAGCCCCTTCCATTCCAGCAGTGTCTGGCCCAGGGCTGCCCGCCCAACCGGAAGTGCTGGAGAGGAGTCTGCATCAGGACCCTCGCCCGCGAGCACGCAAAAGTCTGCTCCGCGTTCACCTGCTTGCTGACTGTGCGCGCTCCACTGCCGCCGGCAGCCAAGGCGTCGTCCGCGAACTCCGACCAGCGGCGCCGCGCGAGCTGGGCGCCCGACCCCGCATGGCCGGCAGTGGCCGCATCTATGGCACCGAGGAAGGTGCTGCCAGCGCTCGCGGACGCTTTCGCATCTTCCAGCAGCAGCCGACGCTCGCGCCAGCGAACCTATTGCAGCCCAACTGGGAGAAGTTCGGCACTGGAGCGTAGGCGGAGCCCTCCAGGTGCTGCATGTAGGCCTTGCGCCCAGTCGGCGGCGCCTGCGCCGCCGCGCTGGCCGCCTCGGTGCGCCACAGGTCCCTCATGCCACTTCCGGGCCCTGCGGACCCCGGGGGAACGTCCACAGAAGTGCGAGCTTCCCTGTTGGATCTCGAACAGCTCGGTGAGGTGCAGCTCTGCCTTGTCATAGAACTCGCGCGCCGCCTCATCGGGAACGCCTCGGGAGTCCAGGTGAGGGGCTTCCCGCTGCGCCATCTGCGTGGCCGCATTGGTTCTAGCTTTCGCCTCCGCCGCCGCCGACTCCGTCGCGCTGAACATCCGAGGCGACTGCGGCACCCAGACCTGCGCCAGAACGCCCAGCTTGGCAAAAGGTGATGCGCACTGGCGAGCGAGGATGCGCCGCGGCAGGCCGAAGAGCTTCAACTTTGGCCCCAGCGTTGCAGGTGCGGCCGAGACCACGAAGTAGTCGAACTTCTTGCCCTTGCAGGTGGATGGCTCTGACTCAAGAACTGCACCTCCGACCGACCATGGCCACCGTGATGCCAAAAGCTCCTGACTCCTGGGGCTCCATGTTCTAGTCGCCTCCCGCGATGAAGGGCTCGCTCAAGCTGTTCAGGAACTCCTGCGCCGTGTCGGACAGTTCCATGCTCGCCCCCGCATGCCTGGTAGAGTGCTCCAGGTAGACGCTGACCGCCACGATCACCAGGTCCCCGAAGGCCACTCTGCGCGCCAGCACGAGGTGCGAGAGGTCGCCTCAGTCCTGCTCTATCACCGCCACTCCACGCAAGCTAGCGGTCAGGGCGCCCGCGCCAGTAGAAACCTCCCGGGCCAGCGGCCACGTGCGCTTGCACGGGCCCAACGCTGCCAAGAAGCCACTGCGCCTGCGCCAGCCCTGTGCCGAAGAGACGGCTGCAGCCCCAGTGAACCGCGTCTCCCGCACGAGGAAGAGGTCGCCCTGGTAGCCGCCATGTCGCAGCTGCTCGATCGCCGTCTTGGTTCTGCCCAGTTGGAGCCGTTGATGGTGGCTACACTTCCCGCCTTTAGTTCCCTCGGGGTCGTAGCTGCCAGCTCCAGCGTGCGCGCGCCTGTGGCGGGGGCAGCCCCGCCGGGGCTAAAGCCGCTGCATCGCGCCGCCAGCGGCCGCCGAGTTGCCTGCAGGTGCGGTCGCCAACGGGCCCACATCGGATGCCTCAGCCACCAGCTCGCGCACCGCGCCCTGCGGCACCCGCGGCCAAGGGCCCGCCGCTGGGCCTCGCCTCTCTGCCTGCCCACGCTCGGCAGTTGGCTGAACATCGACCTCCAGCTCGGCGTGGGAGTCGGAGTCAATCGCCCCGCCTTCGATCGGGCAGCAGTCTCCCCACCGCTCGCGAGGCTGCTTTTCCACCGCAGGCTCCTGGAGGGAGAACATGCGTTCCGCTGCCTGCAGCTGCTGCGCGGTGAGCTCACAGGCCCTGGCGAAGTTGCCCGCCGAGTGCGCCGCCGGGAGCGTGCACAGCTGGAGGAAAACGCGCGTGGCCTCCAAGTCTCCAGCCGAGACCTGCAGGCGCTCCTGGGTGGCCTTGGCCGCAGCGGCCTCCTCCTCCAAGGCGGCACGCCGCTCGCGCGCCTCAGTTTTGCGGTCCTCGGCCCCCTCCAGACGGTCCGCAGCCGCTTGCGCTGCCGCCTCAGCCTCCGCCACAGCTGCGTCAGCAACCTCCATGGCCCTGCGTGCCCCTGCGGCCTTGCGCTCCGCCTTGCTGACCGCGTTGGCCGCTCGACGCAGTCTGCCAGCTGGCATCATCCCTGCCTCCTTATCTGCGGCCTGGGCTGCTGAGGCCTGCCCCTTCTTGGCGCGAAGGGCGGCCGGCCGCTCGGCCGCGAACTCATCTCCATCGCCACCCAGGCTGGGGAAGGCCTCCAGATGGTCGATGGCACGCTGCGGCTCTGCCAGACGGGATGCCTGCTCCGAGCCGCCGCCACCTTTGCCGTTGCTGCCCTGGCTGCTGCCTCCCCCTTCCTGAGTCAGAGGCGCTCGCCGCCAGAGCCCCTGCCGCGGCACGAGCCTTGCGTCGGCCCTTTTTGCCCTTGCCCGCCTGGGCGGAGCCCACGGCGTCGGGCCCAGGCTGGAAGGGCTCCCGCCTGGACGCCCAAGGAGGGGCCTTGGCTTGGCAGCCGAAGCACCGAGCCCTCGTGCAGTAGCTCCACTGGCCGCAAGGGACCACCCAGTAGGTACCGTCGCCCTTGCCGCCACGATCGCCAGGAGCAGCGGCGCCCCGCGCGGGAGGCGCCATCCCACCGCGGCCGCGCGCCGCTCCACAGCTCGAACGTTCAAAACTGCACTCTGGCCCAACGCGGGGAGCCCCTCGCGCTCCACACGCCGCGGACGACTCGCGGTCGTCGGGCGCTCCATGGCCTTGAGCCAGCATGGCTACGGACGGTGGGGGCAGTGGACAAGGAGCCCTTAGATCAGGAACCCAGGAACTGGAAGCTGGTAGAACTCGAACCGTGGATTGACCATGGATAGCATCGCCGCCCTCATCAGATAAAAAGCCCTCCAGGGTCTAAAACCTCCTGGGCACATTCCTTAACGAACGCCCCCAGCGTAATTATTCCTCTTGGGTCCGTTCCTGACGGCCCTGGGGCCCGAAAGCGCCCCCCCCCCCCCCCGGCGGCCAGAAGCGACGGCGAGCCGAGGGCGACGAAAACGAACAGAACGCCAGATAGAGTAGCAGGACTTTGCCAGGCACATCCTAGGTCGTAAAGATAATTTCTCGGTGGTCCGCGCGGACTTCTTGGATCGGTGCTGCACCCTCACGCCCGGCGCGCGGAGCGCGCCAGGGGCGGCGCCGGAGGCGCCGCCAGGGGGGCCCAACGCCTATCCAAGAAATCCCGCGCGGGACCTCCGACAACTAAGATTTGTAGTCTCGTGTTCTTCGAATACGAGTTGCGGGCAAGATGTGCATTATCAATATCCACTGCTTCTTGGAGTCTCGGGTATCCCAGAAACCAGTGACCACGAAAAACACACATCCCCAATCCCAAATTCGCGGATTCGCCGAGGATTCGAAGATCGGCCAAAGATTTCGGGGTATGCTTTGCGTTCGTCGTCGTCACCCTGGTAAAACCCTACCCCAAAATCTCCCTCCCCGAAGTCTCGAGGTGTCTGCGTTTTGTCTTGGCCCCCGCGTTTTGAGGATTGGGCGTCTGTTTTGAGTTAGTGAACCATGTGCGCAGTGGATATGGATAAACCTCTTGCCCTCGCGCCGAGAGGAGAACGGACGGGCCTTCTCGGGAGGCGCCGGGGCTTCCGGGAGGGCCTCCAGCCCTCCTGCGAGGCGTGCTGTGGCCTCGGAGGAGGCTTGGGATGAGTTCTGTCGGGCGTGTCCTCCTACAGTCGGGGCCTTGACCTAAGGAGCCCAAAATAAGGAACGAGGCCCCCTTTTTTCCATAAGTTAAACTTCGATTTCCGATCGAAAACAGAAGGAAAACCTGAGGCAAGCTGCGAAACACTTTAGGAACGCGGAGCCACTTCCCAACGAAAAGGGTTCCTTCTTCAGGGCCCCGACTGTACAGGCGGATTTGGGACGAGAGCCCGCCGGAAGGGGCCACCAGGCTGCGAGGGTGAAGACTGCAGCACGCTGTTCCAGTGCGGTTTCCAGTTTCCACCGTTGCAGTCCTGCTTTATGCTTCCCCACTGTCGATTGTCGCTGTCCGCGCGAGGGGTGGGAGCCCCAAGCGGGATTCTTTACCACGCGCTGGGAGGGTTCTCGGAATTCCTGGGGGGCGTGGGACATGTCAAAATATATGATAGTCGCGTCCCCGAGGCCGTAATCCCTACCAGATTACACCATGTTCGCGTCCCCGAGGCCATAAACCCTTGTGAAGTACACGGTAGTCGCGTCCCCGACGCCAGAATCCTTGTGTAAATTGCACGATATTTGCGTCCCCGAGACCATACACCCTCGTAATTTATAAAATGCCTGCGTCCCCGACTCCATAAACTCCTGTAAACGATGCAGTGTTCGCGTCCCCGAGGCCATAAACTGCCGTACGTTATACAACATTGGATTCGAGGCCCTAAATTCCAGTAAATTATATAGTATACGCGGGTCGCCGAAGCCATACAACCATATAAAGTACACCATAGTTGCGTCCTCGAGGCCATACACCCGCGTAAATTACTCAATGTTCGCGTCCCCGGAACCACACACCCGCGTCAAGTATGACAGAGCCGCGCCCCCGAAGCCATAAACCTTAGACGAGTATGCAATATTCGCAGTTGTGAGATATTCTGCAGTTTGTGAAGTCCCGACGTTGCTTCACGTCAGCGTCCAGACATCCCAACATAGCTACGGCAAGTCCCATTCTAAGAGAGGGGGGGGGCGAGGGGGCAGGGGGGCGAAGCCCCTACGGATAACAAATAACCAAGACATGCTCACACATAGTCAAACATAGCCAAACAATCGTCCACAGACAATGATTTCATGATTAGTATCTTGCACAAGGTGCCTAGAGCTCCGACCACTTTATTCCGCGTCGCACACCACCTCCCCGCGTCCCCAGCGCCAGAGTGGGACCCCCGCCCCGTGGCTCTCTGCCCCGAGCCCCCCCGCGTCCCCAGCGCCCCAGCGGGAGCCCCGCCCACTGCCCCCTCCGCCACGAACGGTTTATTCCCCGTCGCACCCCCCCCCCGCGTCCCCAGCGCCAGAGTGGGACCCCCGCGCCGTGGCTCTCTGCCCCGAGCACCCCCGCGTGCCCAGCGCCCCAGAGGAAGCCCCGCCCACTGCCCCCTCCGCCACGAACGCTTTATTCCGCGTCGCGACGCACACCACCTCCCCGCGTCCCCAGCGCCAGAGTGGGACCCCCGCGCCGTGGCTCTCTGCCCCGAGCCCCCCCCGCGTCCCCAACGGCCCAGTGGGAGCCCCGCCCACTGCCCCCTCCGCCCCGACCACTTTATTCCGCGTCGCGACGCACACCACCGCCCCCACGTCCCTCCCCGTGCCCCCAGCGCCCCAGTGGGGGCTCCGCCCCGTGCCCCCTCCGCCCCGACAATGTTATTCCGCGTCGCGACGCACACCACCTCCCCCCCCCGTCCCCAGCGCCCCAGTTGGACCCCGCCCCGTGGCCCTCTGCCCCAAGCCCCGCCCAGTGCCCCCTCCACCCCGACCACTTTATTCCGCGTCGCGACGCACACCACCACCACCCCCTCCTCTCCGCGCCCCCAGATCCCACTGCGCTCCGAGCACTTTATTCCGCGTCGCGACTCACACCACCTCCCCCCCCCTCCTCCCCACCTGGGATTTGGGCCCCGTTGCTGGGCCCCGAGGGGCGACGTCTTGCCCCCTCTCTCCCACTCCTCCTCCACCTCCTCCTTCTCCTCCTCCTCCTCCTCCTCCTCTTCCTCATCCCCCTTCCTTTTTGTGCAAGAGCCATGACACACGTGCCACTTGTTCCTCCTGTAGAGGGACATGCCCGACTCAACAGAAGGCTTAGAAGGCTCCTCAGAAGACGGGAGGTTTTCGGAGCCTCCTGAAAGTGCACGCCCCCCTCTGCACTTCCCCCCGGGCGCGCCGTCGAGGCACTGTCGAGGCCCCTGCGGTTGGTCAGGCGGGCGCGGACACAACGTATTGACAACATCAAAACTGAATATGTTCAAAACGATCGGCCTCTGGGGGCCCTCTCTGGGCCCCTGGGCCCCGGGGCCGTCCACAGGAACTGCTCGAGAGGAAACACCTGTCCCCGCGAAGGGGTCAAGACTTCCGGGGTGGGCCCGCATTGGAACGCATGGAAGCATCGGATCTCTGGGGAACGCGGGCATCGAGCAGTGCTGCAGTGCCCTCTCCACCCGTCGCGGCAGCGAGGAGACGGCGAGAAGCGGCGTCCAGTCGGAGGCACGTTGCTGCCGTACTCCCCCTGGCCGGCGGTGCCCGCGTGGCGGAGCAGACGATGCGCGAAGAAGGGACACACAACGCTGCTCCCGCATAGAGCAGGGCTCCCAAAACCGTGCGCAATTGCAAGACGAATCTGCGGGTGACATGCTCACTGCCAGGCGAAGACGTGTCGTCCGCGAATCATCACCGCTCCCCCCGTCGATTCCTTGCGCGCGCATGACAGGCGGATGGGGTAGCGCAGGATGTTGTACCAGACGGTGCCACTTCACACTTCGATGGTGGCAGGAGAGAAGTCGGCCCTGAACACATTGCGGACCAGAAACACGCACGATCCAGAATTCATTCAAGAGTTGTACGTCGCGTGCGAACACCTCAGCAAACGCACAGACGAACACAGCGACACATCCAAGCACGGGGGCCACTGCACATGCGCTCAAACCTGTGCTTAAACTACGCACGGGCACGCCGGTGCTGTAGTACTGGCTTGCGCGTTCCCGAAGCCCGCCTGCCCCCACCAACCATCGACTCTCCTGCACCGATGGGAGGCGGGGGTAACTAGGGTTCCGATTCCGCCGCGCGCTCGACGAATTCCGAACCCTGCACCCGCCGCCCACCAGGTTGCCTCAACCGTTGATCGGCAAAGGTGCTTGCCTTCGGGTGGCTTCTGGATCACAACTCGGGCAGACGGCTCGGGGATCTTCTGACCCGGGTCAATCCAGACCCGGGTCAGCAGGAAACCAAAAACTGCAATGCAAGAAAAAAACGCAATGCAGGTCTGCGCAAACCCGGGTCAGCCAATACGAGCGGCCGCCTCGCGGCCACGAGCGGTTCGCTAACCCGGGTCAGCCAGAGGGGGCCTTCGCAGGATCCTGCAGGATCTGGCGCTCTGGCTGACCCCCGTTTGCACTGACCCCCGTCTCTTAGGCCCCGACTGGCGGCCGCCGGGGACGATCCAGGCAGCCCTGGAACGCTCTCGGCTGGGCGCGGCCGCTCGAAGGCATCCCGACTGGAAAGCCGCCGAAAACTGACGAAAACGCCGAAAACCTCGGACCTCGAACGACCCGAGGAGGAGGAGGAGGGGGAGGAGGAGATGGAGGAGGAGGAGGGGGAGGAGGAGATGGATGAGTGCGGATGAGTGCGGGCCAAAACGGATCACGACCGCCTGCGCTTTCGTGCCGTGGGAGCCTCGGGCCGCTTCGGGCCGTCCCCGAGCCAGACCCTCGACTCCAGGAGCCCTTATAGGGGCTGGTTGGTGGAGGGGTGTAGCCCGCTCCACAACCGCTTCAGCCTACCCCCGATCACCCTTTGGGCCCCAGGGCGACATGGAGAGAATAGGCCCGTCCACCTGTCGCGGGCGTACCTGGCACACCTGCGGCAAAAGCCGTACGTGCTGCGGGTCACTATTTTGTGCCCCGCTCTCTGGGCTCTGTCGACCCTGGTGCACCCCCAGTCCAGAGCGGCCCGAAACGGGAGGTCGGCCTCCAGGGGCGGGGCAGGGAGCTCAGGGGCCACCAGGGCCCCGCCCTCCTCGCCCACGACCGCCCCCAGGTTCCCAGGAGGGTCCAGGGGGTCCAAGGGGGGGTCGGGGGGGTTCGAGTCCGTGGGACTCGAGCCCTGCTCAGTGTAGACAATGTCACGGCCCAGGACTCCTATGTAGGCTCCGAGTTCCAAGATGTCCCGAACCAGTCGATGTAGACCTCTCTACACCAGACCGGGTGGGTATGATACAGCGCTCCCTGCTTGGCGTACTGATCAGCTATTTTGTTGCCCTCCCACTGCGCGCGCCCGATAGCTGCTCGCTCGGTGCGCGTCGCGTGGGCTTTCACTTTCAGCACCTGCACGGCGCTCGGGCCCAGGCCTCCGAGCTCTGCGATGGCTTGAGAAATGCACTCCCAGAGGTCGAGGTGCGGGAGGCTCCTCTTGTCGAGCCACGCTGGTCCTGCCATCACGCCGCCGACGACGTTCTGGCAGTCGGTGAAGATGCGCATGGGCGGGGTACCCACACGCAGCGCCTGCAGCAGCGCGTAGAGCTCCGCCCGCAGGACGCTCTGGACCCACTGTGCGCCAGGGAGGGGCCCGTAGCACACGTTGTCCATGTCGTACTCGTCGTTGTCCTTGAGCTTGGTGAAGCTCCATCCTCCTCGTCGCAGTGGTGCGTAGTCGCCGAACTGCAACGAGCCGTCCACGTAGATGTCCCCTGTCGCGAAGCCGTCCCAGTTGCCCTCGGTGAGCCAGTCGTCGGGCGAGGCTATCTCCCAGAGCCTAAGCTCGTCGGCGGGGTCGGCCGTGATGCCGCGTCCCCAGAGGGCATCGGCTCCTGGGCCTGGCCAGGGGTTGGCTCCTCGCTGCTGAATATGGTGGCCTCCGACAACGTCGCGGTGTGGCTGGCGCACTGGGCACGCGAAGGTGCGGTGCCTGTCAATGCCTGGTGCCAGCCCGCACGCTCTGCAAGTGTTGTCGGTGGCAACTCCTGATGCGTGCAGCCGCGCCTGCGGCCACGTCCCTCCGCAGAACAGGCCCCTCACCCGCGTGCGGTGGGCCTGCGTCCATCGGCCCTGGAGGGGCCGCCGTAGTAGTGCTTGCACTGGTGCCAGGAAGATGGAGGTGATGCCGTGCTGGCGGCCGTGCTGGCTCACCCACTCGTCCTGCAGCTGCCTCTCCGTGGTGCGCACGACGTGGTGCTGGATGTCCTGCAGCAAGGTGTAGCGGAGGTCGAACACGTTCCCGTCGATGGTCACTGTGTGCGAGGCCTGCGTCATCCAGCCGAGGCGCCTGGCCGTCGCCACGAACGCCCCCGCTGGCCCCCGAACTGTGAGCCAGGGGGCCTTGCACTTGTATATCTTCATCACCCAGGTGCGCCGCGCGCTCTGGAGCCGCGCGGCCAACTGGTCGTCGTCGAGCGCTTCCTGCCACGCCGTGGCCCAGGCGATGATGGGACCACTGTTGGCGAGGATGCCTGGGTCGGTCCTGTCGCTGAGCAGCGTGAGCGCCGTGGACCTTCCCTTGTTGTTGCCCTCCATCGCCGCCGCCACGTTCCTCCTGAGCTCGGTGAGCTTGGAGTCTGCCATGCCGACGACTGAGGATCCGTATAGGAGGGCTGGCGCTTTGGCTTGTCGAATCAGCTTGTGCGCCGCTCCTCCTGCTCTGCGCACGGCTGTCACCCGTGCCTTTCTCGCTGCAAACTTGAGCGCCCGCTTGTTGATGGCCGCAACTCTCCTCCGTCTGCATGCTGTTGCTGTCACTCCCAGGTGCTTCTCGGGCTTGACTACTTTCACGCCGAGGTGCCTGGTACTCTTGTGGATGTGCTGGCCCAGCGCGGCGGAGGATGCCAGGGTGACCGTCTTCCCCTCCGCGGCGCGCGAGACGGCCATGTCCAGCGTGGCCTCGAACATGGTGACCACGGCCTCGATGAGCCGCGGGTGGACCTCGTCGGCGTACTCGTGCCTGCCGTACGTGGCCATGGCGAGGTCGTCGAAGAAGAGGCACGTGTCCGCCCAGGGGGACTGGTGCACCAGCCTGTCCAGCTCGAGGATGATCACCATCTTGAGACAGAACGGTGCGTACCTGCTGCCCGCCACGATGCCCCGCTGCCATGCCTTGCCGTCGGTGTAGCACCCGTCCAGGACGATGCGCCGCACCATGCTGTAGATCTTGAGGACGGTCCGCATGATGATTGGATTGAAGCCCCATCTCTGCGACGCCTCCCACACCTTCCGATGGGTGACCCACTCGAAGCACTTGATCAAGTCGAAGTAGGTCACCGCATAGTCGTGTCCGTCGGCCCGCGCGGCCTCGCAGTAGAATGCCTGTGGCCATGCCGCGCGCTCCGACGATCCCCCTCGGCGCGCCCAGTCATAGGCTCGCTTGTTTGCTGCCCCCCAGCGCCTGGCGTAGGGGATGCGGATGGTCTCCCACACGCGCGCCAGCTCAGGGATAAGGCCCAGGTTGCGAAAGCCACCTGCCGCCTTCGGCGTGAGGTAGAAGAGGATGGTGGCCTGCGACGTGGGCCACGGCGCTCCTCGCTCCACCGCATTGAGCACGCTTGCCACGCGTGCCGTACCTGAGAACCCGCCATGTCTCCAGAGACGCGGGTGCCAGTCTGCTTCTCCCAGGCCTGTCCCAGCTCGGAACCGCCCGCAAGCCTCGATGACGTCCCTCGGGGTGATCCGCGGGACTCTGTGCTCGCTCCACTCGTCGTCGCTGGGGGCCTGGCACCACGGCTCGTCGGCGTTGTAGCTGTCCGCCCAGACCGTCTCCCAGCCCTCCAGCGCCGTGTCCGCTGCCACCCGCGGGTGCGCGAGCTCCTGCTGGGCGCGGGGCCCTGTCGGCTGGACCGGGGCCCGCGGCACAGGCGGCTTAGTCCACTTGTGCAGCGCTCCCGCTTCCGCCTGGCTGCGCTTGGTCACCCAGCGTCGCCAGTTTCGAGCCACTTCCTGTCGTACTCGCCGCCATGTGTGCTGGCTAGCAACTGTCATGAGCTTGGCCACGCAGTCACGTAGTGCAAGCCCCTCTCGGTGATGTGCTCGGCGTCGATCCAGGCGACTGTGTTCGCCAACTTGCCCCAATCGATGTCCGCGTATCGCCCCCGCCCCTTCGGTCGGCGGCGCTCTCCTGCCGCTTCCGCCCCGACCAACGGGCAGTCCTGCGAGGCCGTGGGGCCGAGGACAGCGGGGGCCCGCCGAGGAGTACTCTCTGGGAGGCTCGTCATGTCCTCCTCGACTCGGCGCAGTGTGTGGTTCAACTCGTCCAGGTTGTCTGAGTTGTCCTGTTCGTCCGTGGCGTCGTCGTTGCCCCGCTCCTGGCCGGGCTCGGCGCGCCATGCTGGGTGGTTCCGCTCGAGGAGCGGCCCGATGATGTCCTTCCCTAGGATGCCCTTGGCGTTGTTCTGAGCCCAGACCAACGTCTCTTGCTTCCCGTTCTTCCACCACGCCCGCACTGCTGTGCTGACGTGTTCCAAACGGCGGCCCAGCCACTCAGCTGCCTCCGCCCACTGCTGCTCTCGCGCGGCCTCGTGCACCGTGGGTGGCTTGAGCTGCCCCCGCGCGTAGGTGGGCAGCTGCAGGTGGCCCTTGCGCTCGTGCCAGTCCAGGCCGACGTAGTTGAAGTGCTTGCTCAGGTGCTCCTCGTACGTGTTGGCCAGGTTGCCCCAGTAGTGGCCCACGTCGTCCTGAGAACGCCTGCGGTGCTCCAGGAGTCGTGGCCACGAAGTCGGCCCCGCCACGCAGCGCGTGGGCAGCTGCAGTGGCCATCGCCGTTGGCGCCGTAGTACCCGCACCCAGTGCGCCTCTTCCCGTAGGCGAGGCACTCGCAGGAGCACAGGTGAGCGCGGCGCCGTGTTGCACTAATCCTGCGCGGCCACGTGGAGCGGGCCGTCCAGGAGCGTCTTGGACATGATGAAGTAGTCCCGGTAGCGTGCCTCGCCCGAGGCGGCGCACGAGCCGCGCGAGGTGTCGAACACGATGACCCCGTCCATCCTGCTGACCACCCCATGTGTGCTGGGGCTCAGCTGGGTCCATGTTGAAGTCGCCGCCCAGGATCCAATACTTCCCCGCCGCTGCCGCGGCCGTGGTGAAGTTCCGTAGGATGGCCCTTTTGCGGTCCGTCATGCCCTCGCTGACCCAGAGGTAGGCCGCGCCTATGGTGAGGCCCTCCTTGCCGAGGTCCTCGCCGCGGGCTCGGACCCAGCCAATCGCGAGGCGGCCCTTGGACCCGCGGGGCGAGATGTCCCACGTGTCGAGCCCCCTGGCGTAGCTCATGGTTGTTTGGCCGCACAGTCGCCAGGAGCACCCCTGCACTCCAGCCCCCCCGTGCGGTGCGGACGCTCGGCGCAATGCCCGGCCTCCAGCCCTCCTTCTGCATGCGCTGCGTGAAGCAGGAGATGATGTGCTCGTTTGCCTGCAGCTCCTGCGCCATGATGATGGGATCCTTGTGCGTGTACCTGATGGAGCGCATAGTCCGCTCCAGTGTGCCGGTGGAGTTCGCATTGATGGTGAAGAACCCCTGCCCCTGCTGTTCGTCAGGAAGAAGGCGGGGCCGTCCACATGCTCTTGCTGATGGTGAGCGTGGTGTCAGGCTGCATGCCAGCAAGCAGAGGCAGAAGGTGAGGCTGGTGGCGCTCGATCTGCTCGGCTGTGCAGCCTGCATCCTGCATGATCTTCGTGATCTGCGCCACGTCGGCGTTCTGCGGGAAGGAGACCAGCTCCTGCTTGATCTCCTCCTCGGCTCTGCGCTTGTTCCTCTGCTGCTTGTCGTTGGCGGCCTCCCGCGCTGCGGCGTCGGCCTCCTTCTTGGCCTTGGCGGCTGCTGCTGCTGCGGCCGCCGCTGCTCGCTCCTCCTCTGCGGTGTGCTGCTGCTGCGCGTGTCGGAGGGCTTCGGCGATCTTGGTGTCCGTCTCCTGGTGGCGCAGGCACTTCTCGGCTTGCTCCAGGAACGATACGGCCGCTCTCCAGCCCTTGCCTGGCTTGGGCACGCTGAGCTCATCGATGCGGGCACTCTGCTATTGCAATTTCTCATCTTGTCTGGCCAGGAGGGCTTTCTCTCTGTCGAGCTTCTCCTGGGCCTCCTTGATCTCTTGCTCCAGCTTCTCAACCCGCTCCTGTGTGCGCTCACGCTGCGCCTGCGTTTTGTTCCTCTCTCGGACCAACTTGCACTCCGAGAAGCGCCGTGGGATGTCGCTGCCGCTGTCGACAGCTGCCTGCAAGTCATCAACTTCCTTCTGCACGACGTCGATGTTCCCCTGGACGTGCTTGGCCAAGTCTGGGTCCTCCGCCTGCCGTCGAAGTTCGGCGAGGTGTGCCCGTAACTTCTTGAGCTTTGCTTTGGTGGCGTCCTCGGCCTCTGCGTCGTCCTGGGAGCTGGCCGCGCCGTGGTTCGCCATCTTCGCGGAGTCGCGAACCTTCCAGCACTTCTAGCAGAAATCGTAGTTGTCCCCATTCCGAGCTTTGCATCCGCTGCAAGCCCGGCCTCCATCCCGCGACTTGGAGCTTGGGGCCTTGAAAAGGCTCGAGGGCGCAGTGCCACTCTGAAGTTGGCGCTCTCCAACACCGCCCCGCCTCTCTGCAGGCGCAAAGGCGGCTCGGCGCATAATGGCTGAGGAGGAGATGGAGGAGGAGGAGGAGGAGGAGGAGGAGGAGTGGCCGGGGGATTGTGGAGTCCCTGTGGATTTCAAACAATGTTTTCCGATCTTTCACATTGCTCCCCATCATTATTCTGATATTTCCTCTCTCGCTTTATCTCTCTCTCTCTCTCTCAATCTCTCCCACCCCCATTGCCATTCCCATTGCCATTCCCATTCCCATTCCCATTACCATTACCATTACCATTCCCATCCCCATCCCCATTCCCATTTCCATTCACATTACCATTACCATTACCATTACCTTTACCTCTATCTTTACCTGTACCTTTACCATTACCATGGCCATTACAATTGCCATTGTCATTGCCATTGCCATTCCCATTGCCATTACCATTGCAGTTGCCATTGCCATTGTATTGCCATTGCCAGTCGCCACCCCGTTACCATTACCATTACCGTTGCCATTACCATTACGATTCCAATTACTAGTAGCCACTACCATTACCATTGCCATTACCATTATCATTACCAACACCATTACCATTACCAACGACAATACCATGTACCATTACCGCTGCCATCACCATTGCAATTCCCATTCCCATCACCATTGCCATTAGCCATTACCGTTACCAGTACCATTTCCATTACCATTAGCATTACCATTGCCATTATCATTACCACTACCACTACCATTTCCATTCCCGTTCCCGCTCCAATTACCGCTACGATTCCAATTCCCATTCCCATTCCCATCCCCATTACCATGACCATGACCATTACCATTGCCATGGCCATTGCTATTGACATTGCCATTGCCGTTGCCATTCCCATTGCCATTGCCATTGCCAGTACCATTACCATTACCATTGCCATCGCCGTTGCCATTGCCATTGCCAATCGCTACCCCGTTACCATTGCCATAACCATTACCATTACCGTTGCCGTCACCATTACCATTCCCAGTACCATTACCATTACATTGCCATTACCATTACCATTGACATTGCCATTCGCCACTACCATTACCATTGCCATTCGCCACTACCATTATCATTACCAATGCCATTGCCATTGCCATTGCCACTCGCCACTGCCATTACCATTGCCAGTACCATTACCATTCCGATTCACATTCCCATTCCCAATACCATTACCATTACCATTACAACTGCCATTGCAATTGCCATTACCATTACCATTACCTTTACCTCTACCTTTACCCTTACCCTTACCATTCCCATGTCCGTTACCACTACAACTGCCATTTTCCATTCCAGTCCCCCTTCTCATTCCCATTCCCATTCCCATTCCCGTTCCCATTCCCATTCACATTACCATTACCATTACCATTGCCATTGCCATGGCCATGGCCATGGCCATGGCCATTGCCATTGCCATTGCCATTGCCATTGCCATTGCCATTGCCATTGCCATTACCATTACCATTACCGTTGCCATTGTCAGTGCCATTGCCAGTCGCTACCCCGTTACCACTATCATTACCGTTACCATTACCAGTACCATTACCATGACCTCTGTCATTACCATTACCATTCGCATTGCCATTGCCATTGCCATTGCCATTAGCCACTACCATTACCATTGCCAGGACCATGTCCATTGTCATTCCCATTCCCATGACCATTACCATTACCAATATCATTTCCATTACCATTACCATTACCATTACCAGTACCATTACCATTACCTTTACCTCTACATTTACCCTTACCCTTACCCTTATCATCCCCATTTCCATTACCACTACCACTACCATTTCCATTCCCGTTCCCGCTCCCATTCCCATTCCCATTCCCATTCACATCCCCCTTCCCGCTCCAATTCCCACTACCATTGCCATTACCATTACACTTACCATTGCCGTTGCCATTGCCAGTATCATTGTCATTGCCATTGCCATTGTCATTGTTATTACCATTACCATTACCGTTGCCATTGCCATTGTCATTGCCAACCGCTGCCCCGTTACCATTACCATTACCATTACCGTTACCATTACCAGTACCATTACCATTACCTCTGTCATTACCATTACTATTACCATTACCATTGCCATTGTCATTGCCATTCGCCACTACCACTACCATTGCCAGTACCATTTCCGTTCCCATTCCCATTCCCATTCCCGTTCCCATTCCCATTCCCATTACCGCTGCCATTACCATTAGAATTCCCATTCGCATTCCCATTCCCATTCCCAATACCATTACAATTTCCATTCTCATTACCATTACCATTACCAGTGCCAGTACCATTACCACTACCACTATCATTTCCATTCCCGTTCCCGTTCCCATTCCCACTCCCATTCCCATTACCGTTACCATTACCATTACCACTGTCATTGCCATTACCATTATCATTACCTCTACCTTTACCCTTACCCTTACCCTTACCATTGCCATGGCCATTACCATTGCCATTGCCATTGCCATTGCCACTCCCATTGCCATTGCCATTACCATTGCCGTTGCCAGTGCCATTGTCATTGCCTCGCTACCCCATTACCACTATCATTACCGTAACCATTACCTGGACCATTACCATTACCACTGTCATGACCAGTACCATTACCATTACCATTGTCATTGTCATTGCCATTCGAGGATTTCAGTAGGAATAATTCAGTGGAGGGTTTCAGTAGGAATCCACATGTGGAGGATTTCAGTAGGAATTATTCAGTGGAGGGTTTCGATCGGAACCCTTCTGTCGAGGATTTCACTGTGAATCCTTCTTATGGGGGGCGTTCAATAGGAATCCTTCTAGGGGGGGAGGGCAGATGTGGCCACGTCGCATTCTTTTTTTTTTCCTCCTGGCGTCCCCCTCCAAAGAAAAACAAAACGATGTTTTGTTTTGTTCTGGGGTGGGGGGCGCCAGGAGGAACAAAAAGCAGAGAGGTAGTAGGAGGGGGGAGGGAGGAGGAGGAGGAGGAGAGGAGGAGGAGGAGGAGGAGGAGGAGGAGGAGGAGGAGGAGGAGGAGGAGGCGGAGGAGGAGGAGGAGGAGGAGAGGAGGAGGAGGAGGACGACACAGAGCAGAGTTTGCACAGAAACAGTCGCGAACTCAGCGTGAAAGCCTCGCGCGCGCGCGCTTTGGAACCACAGGGGCTCCACAATCCCCCGTTCTCGAGGAGGAGGAGGAGGTGATGGAGGAGGAGGAGGGGGAGGAGGAGGACCTCGAACGGGTGGCGAGGGTAGGCCTCGGACTTCGCCGCCGAGGCGTGTCTCTGCCAAACCGCAGCCGCAGAAGTCCTGACCCCTCTCTGCACGGTTTCCCCAGGGGCAGTAGGCGACCCGAGGAGGAGGAGGAGGAGGAGGAGGAGGAGGAGGAGGAGGAGGAGGAGGAGAAGGAGGAGGAGGAGGAGGAGGGGAGGGGGGAGGAGGAGGAGGAGGAGGAGGAGGAGGGGGGGGAGGAGGAGGAGGAGGAGGGGGAGGAGGACGGGTCGCCTACGCCCTTCGGAGAAACCCTCCACCTCCCTCTCAGGGGGCAGCGCTTCGTCCTGGGCCCATTCTTGATATTTTGTCCCAGGGCCAGACAGCGGGCGCCCCAGATGCCGAGATCGAGGAAGGTCGCCCCGATTGAAAACGTCCTCCGCCTCCTCATCCTCCGCCTCCTCCTCCTCCCTCCCCTCCTCCCCCTCCTCCTCCTCCTCCTCTCCTCCTCCTCCTCCTCCTCCTCCTCCTCCTCCTCCTCCTCCTCCTCCTCCTCCCTCCTCCTCCTCCTCTCCTCCCTCCTCCTCCTCCTCCTCCTCCTCCTCCTCCTCCTCCTCCTCCTCTCCTCCTCCTCTTTCTCCTCCTGGCCTTGGCAACATTTGCAAGAGCTTCACGGATTGAGGGCGGGTCGTTTTCAACATGTGGCTCGCGCCTCAGCGCCGCCCACATTATTTGTAAAGATCTGCAAGAGCTTCTCGGATTGAGGGCGGTTCCTTTTCAAAAGGTGGCTCTCGCCTTAGCGCCGCGAACATTCGTTTTCAAACTATGCAAGAGCTTCACGGATTGAAGGCTGGTGGTTTTCAAAAGGTGGCTCTCGCCTTAGCGCCGCGAACATTCGTTTTCAAACTATGCAAGAGCTTCACGGATTGAAGGCTGGTGGTTTTCAAAAGGTGGCTCTCGCCTTAGCGCCGCGAACATTCGTTTTCAAACTATGCAAGAGCTTCACGGATTGAAGGCTGGTGGTTTTCAAAAGGTGGCTCTCGCCTTAGCGCCGCGAACATTCGTTTTCAAACTATGCAAGAGCTTCACGGATTGAAGGCTGGTGGTTTTCAAAAGGTGGCTCTCGCCTCAGCGCCGCGCACATTTTTTGTGAACAATTGCAAGAGCTTCACGGATCGAGGGCGGGTCGCTTTCAAACACAGTGTTTTGGAAGGATTCAAGATTATGCGGATGCAACAATTCTGTTGATTCGCGATGTTGAAATCCAAAAAACGGCGTCATGATGAGATTCCGGATCGCCCAATGGAGCAGTCAGGTTGATACGTGGCGTTGGGCTTCCGAAAACAATGTTTTGGCATGCTTCAGGATCTCCAGACGGTTGTCTTTCAACGAAGCAGTTCCCTCAATGGAAAGGAACCGCTGTAGGGGCATATGAAGAGGCAGCTTGGAGGGAGGGTTTATTCCAACATCGTTGATGACTCTTGGGTTTACACTGGTCCTCCTCCTCCTCCTCCTTCTCTTCCTCCTCCTCCTCCCGAAACATCCGGCGCTCCCATTTTTTCGATGTGTGGACCCCCGGAGGTCTGGACCTCTTCCCTAGGGCCGGATTTTCGCCTGAATCATGTTTGACTGTCCCAGGGCCTGTCGAGGGCCCTGGGAGGCCGAGGCCTCCCAAAAAACAGCCCCTCCCATTCTTTCAGGGCCTCGGATGTCTGGGGCAGTTCGTGCCCCCAGGGCCCTGGGTTGGGGGGAGCTTCTGTGTGCGCGCACCCTCCCTTCATTAGCTCTATCCTCAGGTCGTGCACGTCCTCCTACAGGAGTAGTTTGGACGAGAAAGAAAAATACTCAAAGCATACCCCAAACTTGTCAAAACATAATCGGGAAATCGTCCCCAGACTAGGTTTTATAGTATGTTTGAATATTCCTCCTTGAGAGGGACATGCCCGACTTGACTCTATCGTTATCTCTACCGCTGCCCTGTCGGTTCGCATGGTGTTGGCGCTAACGGTGTCAGTACCCTCTCACTGCGAGAGGAGGAAGCATCTACCGCCTGCATCCCAGATGCACCGGCGAGGCGGCGCGATCCACCGACCCCATCTCATCGGAACCCACTTGGGGAGGGTGTTCCACAGCTCTGCGGCAAAGCTCCTGTAGGGCCACGGTGTGTGCGTGTGTGTGTGTGTGTGTGTGTGTGTGTGTGTGTGTGTGGGGTGGTGGTGACGATGCGGCCATGCGGAGGGCAGAAGCGAGAGGAGAGAGGAAAAAGAAGAATAATAAGTAGAAGAAAAAGAATAATTACGCTACCGAGGAACCCCACACACTTAATCTAAATCGTATGTGTTTGCTCCGCTGAGAGGCCGCGCTGAGAGACCACCCCCTGCGCACCCCCTATGGTGTCGAGAATCTGCCATGCCTGCTGTGCCCTGGACGACCGTCACGGATAGCGGCCGCGGTGAGAGACCACCCCCTGCGCACTCCCTATGGTGTCGAGAATATGCCATGCCTGCTGTGCCTTGGACGACCGTCACGGATAGCGGCCGCGGTGAGAGACCACCCCCTGCGCACCCCCTATGGTGTCGAGAATATGCCATGCTGCTGTGCCCTGGACGACCGTCACGGATAGCGGGCGGTGAGAGACCACCCCCTGCGCACCCCCTATGGTGTCGAGAATATGATGCCTGATGTGCCCTGGACGACCGTCCACGAGGATAGCGGCCGCGGTGAGAGACCACCCCCTGCGCACCCCCTACGTGTCGAGAATATGCCATGCCTGCTGTGCCCTGGACGACCGTCACGGATAGCGGCCGCGTGAGAGACCACCCCTGCGCACCCCCTATGGTGTCGAGAATATGCCATGCCTGCTGTGCCCTGGACGACCGTCACGGATAGCGGCCGCGGTGAGAGACCACCCCCTGCGCACACCCTCTGGTGTCGAGAATATGCCATGCCTGCTGTGCACTGGACGACCGTCACGGATAGCGGCCGCGGTGAGAGACCACCCCCTGCGCACCCCCTTATGGTGTCCAGTATGCCATTCCTGCTGTCCCTCTGGTGTCGAGAATATGCCATGCCTGCTGTGCCCTGGACGACCGTCACGGATAGCGGCCGCGGTGAGAGACCACCCCCGTGCGCACCCCCTATGGTGTCGAGAATGCCAGACGGTCACGGATAGCGCGGTGAGAGACCACCCCCTGCGCACCGGCCGCGGTCTGCGTAGGGTGTCGAGAATATGCCATGCCTGCTGTGCCCTGGACGACCGTCACGGATAGCGGCCGCGGTGAGGCCTGCGGTCACGGATAGCGGCCGCGGTGAGAAACCACCCCCTGCGCACCCCCTATGGTGTCGAGAATATGCCATGCCTGCTGTGCCTGGGCGACCGTCACGGATAGCGGCCGCGGTGAGAGACCACCCCCTGCGCACCCCCTATGGTGTCGAGAATATGCCATGCCTGCTGTGCCCTGGACGACCGTCACGGATAGCGGCTGCGGTTAGAGACCACCCCCTGCGCACCCCCTGCGCCACGCGTGCCTCCCACGCCCCCTCTGGTGTCGAGATAATGCCATGCCCTGCTGTGCCCTGGACGACCCGTCCGGATACGGCCGCGGTTACAGACCACCCCCTGCGCACTTGCCCTTTTTGGTGTCGAGAATAATGCCATGCTGCATGCATGCTCTGCCTGGACGACCGTCACGGATAGCGGCCGCGGTGAGAGACCACCCCCTGCGCACCCCCTCTGGGCCGAGAATATGCCATGCCTGCTTTGGCCAGCACCGTCCACGGATAGCGGCCGGGTGAAGAACCACCCCCCTGCGCGCACCCCGTATGGTGTCGAGAATATGTCATGCCCGCTGTGCCCTGGACGACCGTCACGGATAGCGGCCGCGGTGAGAGACCACCCCCTGAGCACCCCCATATGGTGTCGAGAATATGCAATGCCTGCTGTGCCCTGGACGACCGTCACGGATAGCGGCCGCGGTGAGAAACCACCCCCTGCGCACCCCCTCTGGTGTCGAGAATATGCCATGCCTGCTGTGCCCTGGACGACCGTCACGGATAGCGGCCGCGGTGAGAACCCCCCCCCTGCGCACCCCCTCTGGTGTCGAGAATATGCCATGCCTGCTGTGCCCTGGACGACCCTCACGGATTGTGCAGACGTCTTGGGCGTATGATGCAGTGACCATGCGTCTTGTGTGTGCGAGTGTGTGCATGCGTCCGGCTGTATGTAGACGCGTGTCTCATGTACTTGCCGTGCATGTGTTGACCGCGGGCTGAGGAGAGGAATGGAGAGGAGGAGGGGAGGTGAGGAGACGCGGGTGCGCCGCGGCAGGGAAGATTACACTACCGAGGAACCCCGCATACCTTTATTATGGATGAAGTGATGAGAGCTGAAATGAAGCATGTGAGAATGATGTTGGTGGCCGCTGCCCCGCCGATACCGCTGTGCCCTGGACGACCATCACGGATAGCGGCCGCGGTGAGAGACCACCCCCTGCGCACCCCCGTATGGTGTCGAGAATCTGCCATGCCTGCTGTGCCCTGGACGACCGTCACGGATTGCGGCCGCGGTGAGAGACCACCCCCTGCGCACCCCCTACGGTGTCGAATAAATGCCATGCCTGCTGTGCCCTGGACGACCGTCACGGATAGCGGCCGCGGTGAGAGACCACCCCCTGCGCACCCCTCTGGTGTCGAGAATCTGCCATGCCTGCTGTGCCCTGGACGACCGTCACGGATAGCGGCCGCGGTGAGAGACCACCCCCTGCGCACCCCCTTTTGGTGTCGAGAATATGCCATGCCTGCTGTGCCCTGGACGACCGTCACGGATAGCGGCCGCGGTGAGAGACCACCCCCTGCGCACCCCCTCTGGTGTCGAGAAATATGCCATGCCTGCTGTGCCCTGGACGCCGTCACGGATAGCGGCCGCGGTTACAGACCACCCCTTGCGCACCCCCCTTTGGTGTCGAGAATATGCCATGCATGCTCTGCCCTGGACGACCGTCACGGATAGCGGCCGCGGTGAGAGACCACCCCCTGCGCACCCCCTCTGGTGTCGATAATCTGCCATGCCTGCTGTGCCCTGGTGTCGAGAATATGCCATGTCTGCTGTGCCCTGGACGAGCGTCACGGATTGCGGCCGCGGTGAGAGACCACCCCCTGCGCATCCCCTATGGTGTCGAGAATATGCCATGCCTGCTGTGCCCTGGACGACCGTCGCGGATAGCGGCCGCGGTGAGAGACCACCCCCTGCACACCCCCTGCGGCGCCCAGGAAATGCCACGCCTGCCACGCCCTGGGAACCTACAACGCCGAGGGCCCCTTCCCCCAGCGCACCCCCTGTGGGGGTGTGCTGTGCTGTGCTGTGCTGCTGTGCGGTGAGCTGTGCTGTGCCGTGCTGTGCTGTGCTGAGTTGAGCTGAGCTGCGAGAAGGAGAAGGGGAGAGGGGAGGTGAGGAGACGCGGGTGCGCCGCGGCAGGGGAGAAAACCCGAACCCCACGAAACATGTGGGGAAAAACCAAAACCCCACGAAACATGTGGGGAAAAAAAAGAAGACTCAGCCTTGCGTGTGGTCTCGGTTGGACCTCCGGGGGGTCGAGCAATCCGCCCGACTCGGCATCGACCTCTCGCAATCGCATCGTGCCGTGGCGATCCGAGGTGGGGCTGGCACGCAGCGCGCAACCTCTGCAGAGCTTCGCCCGCGGGACCGTCGCAAGTCGTCACGCGGTAGAGGAGAGGGGGGAGGAGGAGGAGGAGGAGGAGGAGGAGGAGGAGGAGGAGGAGGAGGAGGAGGAGGAGGAGGAAAAGGAGGAGGAGGAGGAGGAGGAGGAGGAGGAGGAGGAGACGAGGAGGAGGGGGGAGGAAGGATGAGTGAACGCGGGGCGCTGCGGATACCAAACGAGGGCCCAGCACCACGAGGAGGACAAGGAGGAGGAGGAGGAGGGGGGAGGAGGAAAGATGAGTGAACGCGGGGCGCTGCGGATACCAAACGAGGGCCCAGCACCACGAGATGGTCAGGAACAACAAGCTCTTCCGGGCACCTGTCCCAGTCCTCCGACGAGATGGCTTTCGTCGGTCCGAACGTTGCTCCTGGATTTCGGCCCTCGGGGGCCGTCTCGGGGCCGGGGGCAACCCAAGGAAAACGCTTAGCTGCCCCGATACGCAACACGCGACACGTTGCGTATTGCGGAGCTCAGCAAAGCCTCTGAAAACGTGGGTGTGACGCGATACGTTCGCTAAAACATGGGCCAATGCGTTGAGTCACCACGCCGCGTATTGACACGGACGTTTTGACACGGTACGCGTTGCGTATCAACACGTGCGCATCGAGACAGCTAAGGACGGAGGAACACTGCCTGCGGAGAAGCGGCCGACCCAGGGAACAATTGGCCTGGCGAAGGACCCAACCATATGCAGCTGCGAGTACCGCACGGATATGAGACGAAGGAGGGGGCGCGCAAACTAGGCCCCTCTTATCATAGGCACCGCGCCACTGCGTGGACGAGGCACAGGGCAGCGCGGGCAGGAGGTGGCGGGCGGAGGAGGAGAGCTCACTGGGGCGAGCCAACACATCAGTATCATCATCGCATCATGAGACCTGTTACTGGGCACGCAGGAAGAGGTGACGGAGACGCCGTGTAGATGTCGAAGGCAGGTCAGCAGTGGCAGAAACGAGACGGGGAAGCGCGATGTCAAGAAGCGATGGGAAGCAGGAGGAGCGAGAGACGAGGGGAGACGTTTTTGCCTCCAGACCGACAGCGAGCCGCGCAGAACGCAGCGCGCAGGCGGCGCCGCGCGAAAGTGCCTGGGAAGTCCTCGCCGACGCGGTCTGGTCATCCCGAGGGAATCCCATCGACGCGCGGAGGTTGTCCACTGCGACTCTGAGTCAACGGATAGCGCCCCCATACTGCGTGGCGAGGCGTGCGAAAATTGCGCGATCTGGGTGAAATCCCCCGACAGGCGCCGGTCATCCTCTGGCGAGAAATCCCGACGACGAGCTGGGGTCATCCAAGCGCCAGCGACAACCAGCGCGCGCCGCTGGCTCGTGCGGGGCCGCTCCCCAGGTCAGGCCTCGCGGATGAACTCGCTGAAGCCCAGCTCTCTGGCGAGGGCCGTCGCCTCCCTCCTGCGCCGCTTCGCGCGCGCAGCAAACTGCCCCAGCTGCATCCGCGAGCCCTCCGGCGGCCCTGCCAGGAAGAACTCGATGAGCGGCGCCCGCGTGAGCAGGAGATCCTCGTGGCGCGTGGCGCGCGAGAGCAGCGCGTAGAGCTCCAGCCACCAGTCGTCGTCCTCCTTCTTGCCGTTCCCGACCTCGTGGCGGCCGCTGTCCAAGATCACGCCTGGGCGGCGTCGGTCGAAGGAGCGGCGCGCAAGACAGCCGACGGCCCAGGGCGAGAGCCCACGGGACCGAGAAGGTCCGGCTGCGGACCGCTCGCGTTCGAAGGGTTCGGCCGTAGACTGCCCGGTGGCGCCGTTCCCCCGCCCCGCCGCCTTCCCGCATGGTGCGCCCCTGGCACGCCACCGTGGTGATGACCCTGCCGTGTGAAAACGGGAAGCCCGTCCGGGTGACCTTCGAGGTGCGGAAGGTGAACGGCTCCGACGTGCGGGGCTCGATGAACACCAGCGGGCCCGTGAGGTCCCCCGTGATGCTGTCGTCGTGGCGGGCGGCATGCGAGGTCTGCCCTTGGGGCCTTCGGTGGAGCTCCCTATGGGGCCACGAAACGTGTGAGGGGTGTGCCGAAATGGGGTGGCGGCGGCATGCGAACGCAGCCATTTGGGCCTTCGGTGGAGCTCCCTGTGGGGCCACGCAACGTGTGAGGGGTGTGCCAAAATGGGGTGGCGGCGGCATGCGAACGCAGCCATTTGGGCCTTAGATGGAGCTCCCTATGGGGCCACGAAACGTGTGAGGGGTGTGCCAAAATTGGGTGGCGGCGGCATGCGGACGCAGCCATTTGGGCCTTCGGTGGAGCTCCCCATGGGGCCACGAAACGTGTAAGGGGTGTGCCAAAAATGGGGTGGCGGCGGCATGCGGACGCAGCCATTTGGGCCTTCGGTGGAGCTCCCCATGGGGCCACGAAACGTGTAAGGGGTGTGCCAAATATGGGGTGGCGGCGGCATGCGGACGCAGCCATTTGGGCCTTAGATGGAGCTCCCTATGGGGCCACGAAGCGTGTGAGGGGTGTGCCAAAATTGGGCGGCGGCGGCATGCGGACGCAGCCATTTGGGCCTTCGGTGGAGCTCCCCATGGGGCCACGAAACGTGTGAGGGGTGTGCCAAAATTGGGGTGGCGGCGGCATGCGGACGCAGCCATTTGGGCCTTAGATGGAGCTCCCTATGGGGCCACGAAACGTGTGAGGGGTGTGCCAAAATTGGGTGGCGGCGGCATGCGGACGCAGCCATTTGGGCCTTCGGTGGAGCTCCCTATGGGGCCACGAAACGTGTGAGGCGTGTGTGCCAAAATTGGGTGGCGGCGTCATGCGGACGCAGCCATTTGGGCCTTCGGTGGAGCTCCCTATGGGGCCACGAAACGTGTGAGGGGTGTGCCGATGATGATGATGATGATGATGATGATGATGATGATGATGATGATGATGATGATGATGATGATGATGATGATGATGATGATGATGATGATGATGATGATGATGATGATGATGATGGTGATGATGATGACCGACAACCACGATGTGGATGATGATGATGACGATACTCATGATGATGAGCATGATGAGGATGGTGATGATGATGGGAGGAGGGGGGAGGGGGCAGCGGGAGGAGGAACGCGGGGCACCGTCTCTTCAAAACGAGGACCCAACACCACAGGATGGTTGAGAAAAACTTGGGAAAACTGCACTGGGCTCCCGTTGGAGGTTGCGAGACCATTGAATCTTGGGCGCCGCACTTTCTGTTTTAATTCTGGGCGGCGTTCCGGATTCGGGCTCCGAGCCTCACAGATCGATCCGGCTCCAGAAATGCCGCAGAGGGCTCCCAAATCGCTTCACAAGTTGCCCCTTCCCGGCCCTCGACGAAGTGCTGCGGTCGCAAGTTTTGCCGCAATGCGCCCGCTAGGTCTCCTCCCGGGCCGTTTCTGCCGGGGAGGGACACGCAGGCGAGGAGGGACGGAGGATGGAGGGGGGACGTCGAGGGGGGACGTCGAGGGAGGGTCGAGGGGGATGGGTGGGAGGATTCCAGGGGGGAATAGGTCGAGAGGGGGATCGAGGGAGGGCTCGAGGGGGGATCGAGGAAGGGTTGAAGGGGGAATGGAGGGGAGGATTCGAGGGGGGAACGGAGGGTCGAGGGGGGGCAACGGAAGGAGGACTCGAGGGGGAAATGGAGGGTCGAGGGTCGAGGGGGGCGGGCTGGAGGGCGGGTCGAGGGGGAATGGAGGACCCAAGGGACTCTGCCCAGGACCCACTCTCGCCATCACTCGGACGTCCATTCCAAGTGCGTGCGTGCGTTGTTTTTTCGCCAAATGATCAAGGATGCGCCTCGATGGTCCTCGCCGAAGGAAAAATGCACACGTCCGAGCGATGCCAAGCACTCGGGACGCAGAGCGGGACCCCCTGCGGGACAGGTGTCGGGGCTTCTGGGGGCCCGCCGCGATCGCGGGGGGGAGGCCTCGGGTGCTGCCAGGAGTGCCCCTGGCCCTGCCTCTCGGGAGGCCCCCTGGGGCCTGTGGGCGCTTGGAATTCAGGGAGCCCGCGAAGGACGTGCGCGCCCAACTGTGTACATGAACACGGCTTCTCGATCCGCGAGACCGGCCGCGTGACACGAACCTTCGCGCAATGCATGGTTTCGAAACCAGCACGGGTGCATGCACGACGTGTACGTCCTTCTTTCTCTCCTGGGAGCTGTCTTTTTTCGAAGACCCATATCTTGGGCACACCGCTCTCGCTCTTTAGCCATATCGGGTGTCGCGGCGAAAAAAACATCCCCGACGACGCCGTCGTCGTCGTCGTCGTCGTCGGCATGGTCGCAGGCGCCGTCGTCCGCGTCGTTCGGGTGCTGCCAGAAGTGCCCCTGGCCCAAGGTGCCCCCAGGACTTCTCAGGAGGCCTCCCATGGCCCCCAGAGCACCCCTCACGGTTAGTCGGGCATGTCCTCCTAGAGTCGGATTGTGGAGGATAAATCAAAAGGAGTTCGGAAATATCCAAAAATATCTAACAGTAATAAAAAGAATCGTCCCCAGACTATGTTCTGACTATTTCTGAAGATTCCTCCTGTAGAGGGACAGGCCCAACTTAACCTTACGAGGCCCAGAGGATCCCAGGGGATCTAAAAGTCGAGCGAGAAGCTGGTGGGCACCGTGGGTCGGGGGACACCGTTCGCAACCCCCGTCTGCTGGCGGGGGGAACTGAAAGGGGGCAGGCCTTCTCAGAAGGCGGCGAGGCTTCGGAGAAGGCTCAGGAAGCGTGGGCAGCGACGTGTTACTCCCACCCCAGCAGGTTAGGGAGCCCACAAAAGACGCACGCGCCCAACCGTGTACATGAACACGGCCCCTCGATCCGCGAGACCGCCCGCGTGATGCGAACATTCGCGCATTGCATACTCTCGAAACCAACGTGGTTTCACGTACGTGTACGTCCTTCTGTCGCTCCTGAGCAAGTCACAGTTCAGATTGATCGGCCGGGTTTCAGAATTCGAAGGGTGGCTGCAGCCAGGCGAACAGCAGCGGGAGTCTCCGATACCCCAGCGCATACTGAAACCGCAGGGGTATCGCTCGCAAGTGGTCGCAGAGAGCTTCTCAGAAGGCCCGAGGCCTCCTGAGCCTTCTGAGACGCGCGTCTTCCTCTTCCTCTTTTACTCCTCTTCCTCCAGCCCCTCCTCCTCCTCCTCCTCCTCCTCCTCCTCCTCCTCCTCCTCCCCCTCCTCCTCCTCCTCCTCCTCCTCCTCCTCCCCCTCCCCCTCCTCCTCCTCCTCCTCCTCCTCCTCCTCCTTTTCCTCGCCTCTTCTCCTTTGGGGGGGTGCTTCTCTGCCTTCTCCCCTGGGCGCCGCCGATGGCCGGTCTGGTGGCAAAGGGGGCCTCCGGGGCTGCAAGGTGGGCGCTCTGGCTGCAAAGTGACCCGCCTGGCTGTCAAGCGGTCGCTCTGGTGAAGGGCCTCGCGGAGGGAGGGGACCTGCCTCGACCGTCCACAAAAACCCCAAGTGCACTAGGACGGAGGCGGGATGTGGATAGAGATTCGGATGAGGACCACTCGGGGGTCGTCCTGGTGGTTAAGGGCCTTGCTGTTGGAGGGGACCTGCCCCGACCGTGCACAAAGCCCAAGTGCACTAGGACGGAGGCGGGATGTGGATAGATTCGGATGAGGACCACTCGGGGGTCGTCCTGGTGGTTAAGGGCCTTGCTGATGGAGGGGACCTGCCTCGACCGTCCACAAGCCCCAAGTGCACTAGGACGGAGGCGGGATGTGGATATATCTGGATGAGGACCACTCGGGGGTCGTCCTGGTGGTTGAGGGCCTTGCTGAGGGAGGGGATCTGCCCCGACCGTCCAGAAGCCCCAAATGCTCTAGGACGGAGGCGGGATGTGGATAGATCCGGATGAGGACCACTCGGAGGTCGTCCTGGTGGTTGAGGGCCTTGCTGATGGAGGGGGCCTGCCTCGACTGTCCACCAAATCCCCAAGTGCACTAGGACGAAGCTGGGATGTGGATAAATTCGGATCAGGACCAATCCGGGATCTCTGAGAGCTGGCGGCTCTGGAGATGACTCGGGCGCCGCGGCCGCTGCAGGGCTCTCTCCGGAACGCTCCGCAAGGGCTCCAGAACATCCTGGAGCGACTTATCAAGGGCTCCCAACTTCGCGCTCTCGCGCCGCCTCCCAGGGGAGAAGAAGAGGATGAGGGGGAATCGGAGCCGAAGCGCGAAGCGCGAAGAACTTCGCGCCCACGAGGTCGCCCTTGCTTATCCTCGCCCTGAGCCTGCAATCACGGCCCCTTCGCGGCCCGCTCGTGGGCTCCCGCCCTGGGGGTCGAGGCCACTCGCAGGCCGTGCGCGTGGAGGTGTGCGGCCGTGGAGGTCTGCGGCCGCGGTGGCGTCCCTTCAGGGATGGCGGACGTGCCTGGCCAGGCAGGCACCGTGATCTGGGCAGGAGAGCCTGGCGGATCTTCGTCGCCCGTAGGCGCTGTCAGTTGCGTGAGTGTGTGTGTGTGTGTGTTTGTCTGTGTTTGTCTGTGTTTGTGTGTGTGTGTTTGGTTGTGTGTTTGGTTGTGTGTTGTGTGTGTGTGTCTGTGTGTGTGTCAGTGTGTGTGTGTGTGTGCCTGTGTTTGTGTGCTCGTGTGTGTGTGTGGTGTGTGTGTGTGTGTTGTGTGGTTGTGTGTCCGCGTGCGTTCGTGCGTGCGTGTGCGTGTGTATGTGTATATGTACGTGTATGTGTGTGTGTGTGTGGCCAGGCCGTGAGGCAGAGATCACAAGCGTTCCCCCTGGCGGGGGGGGTAACTGGGCCCCACGCCCCGCTGCGATTGGCCCGAGCAACACACAGAAAACAGGGCGACGCGGCCAGCAAATGGCCTCGGTCGCCCTCCTCCTCCTCCTCCTCCTTCCCCCTTCCTCCTCCTCCTCCTCCTCCTCCTCCTCCTCCTCCTCCTCCTCCTCCACCTCGAGTGGCTTCCTGTTGCCGCCTTGTGCGGAGGTCTCTGGACGTCCGGGGAAGTCGCCGCGGAGGTCCGCGCCGGAGGCCTCTGGAGGCGCCAGGAGGAGCCGAGGGCGCCCCAAAAGCGCATCCTCGATATCTCGAACAATGCACCTCAGACCCTGATCACACTGCAAGCGCTACGTGTATGCCACGACAAACGCGGGGCCCAAAAGGCACGAGCTCAAAAGGAGCCACGCTGCCTATAAGATCACCCTTCGGGGAAGAAGGAGGTTCAAGGGAATGGGTGCAGCTTTCGATGTGCGATTGGCATCGGATCGGATCCGTGACCTGGCAATCTCGTTATCGATCGATCTCCCTATCGATCGGCATCCGTCCACCGATCTCACTCAGTATACCGACGGATCTCAATGTCGTACGCCCTCATGATCTACCAGTCGACCTCAATACACTCCACACGAGCCACTATCTATCGCTCAATATGTAGACGGGACACCCACTGGAAAACCACAAGACAACTGTGGACCAACCACGCACAACCACGGAATGACGAAGGACAGCCACGGGACGACCGCGGGACAACCGCTGGACAAGCACGGGACAACGGGACAACCGCGGACAACCACGGGACAAGCACGGGGAACACACGGGAGAACCACGGGACAACCACGTGACAACCACCACACAACCATGGTAGAACCGCGAGATTACCACTTTGCAACCGCGGGGTAGCCTCGGGACAACCACTGGACAACGATGCCGGCGGTATCACATACCATCAATAACGCAATCCCTCTGTCGAACTATCGGTCTCAGGCGTATCTTTCGATCCCACTCTCATTCGATACATCGGAACTGCTATGTGTCGTTCTCACTGACCAAATACGAATCTCACTGTCAGCCATGTTCTCGATACCACTACCTATCTGCTGGCCTCGCGATCTATCGATTCAACCATCTGCCTACACACGGGGCAGCCACAGGACAGCCACGGGACAACCACACCAAGGAAATGATTCAAAGACAACGGCCAAACCACAACGGGACAGCCGCAAGACAGCCGCGGGACAACAACGGAACAACCATTGGACATCCGCAAGACAACCGCGGGGCAACCATGGGAAACCACGTGACAACCACTGGACAAACAATGGACAACCTCGGACAACCGTCGGGGAAATACACAGGCAACCACGGGACAGAGGCGGAACGATGACGGAACAGCCACGGGACAACCATGTGACAACCACGAGGCAACAACGAGACGACCGAGGGAGAACCACGGGATAACCGCGAGACAACCAAGACAAAAGCGCGGAACAATCGCGAGAGAACCTTGGGACAACCACTGGTCAACCACGGGACCGCCACGGACAACCATGAGGCCAACATAAGACAACTACAGGAGAAGCACAGAACAACCGCGGGACAACCAAAGGAATACCGCGGGGTACCCACGTGACAACCATGGGGCAACGACGAGACAACCACGGGACCACCAAGGGACAACCACGGGCTAACATCGGGACAACCACCAGACAACGATCGAACTTTCTGGTTATATCACGGTCAGTTCACAGATCTCTGCATCGATCTATCGGTCTCGAGCTTCTCGACCGATCTGCCTGTCAAACAAATTATAGGTATCACTGTTTTTTTGTTTCCATGAACTAGATACCGATCCCACGATCAGTCAATGTACCCATGTCGCAACCGACCAAGCGGCCTCATCATGTATCTATCCAGAAACGAGACAGCCACGGGACAACCACGGGGAAAGCATGGGGCAACCATGGGACAACAATGCAACAGCCAAGAGAAAACCGCACGACAACCACCGGACAATCAAGGAGCAGCCACGGGAACACAAAAAGACATCCACGGGACAACCGAGGGGCAACCATGGCCATGGGACAAACAGGAAACAACCACGGAACAAACAGGAGACAACCACGGAACAGTCATGGGATAACCACGGGACAGCCTCACGCCAACCAAGGGACAACAGCGGTCAACCGCGGGGCAAACGCGGGACAACCAAGGGAAAAACATGGAGCTACCACAGAACAAGCACGGGACAACCATGGAACCACCACGGGACAACCACGCGACAACCATGGCACAACCCCGACCAACCGCGGACTGCCCTGGGAGCCTCGGCACGCCACGGGACAGCCACTGGACAACCGCGCTACACCAGCGGGACAAACCCAGGCACGCCCTGGAAACCGAACAGCGACTCACTGTGGCGCGACCTGGCCAAAGCGCGCTGCTTTGCCTCGCCCGCACGCGCGCACGGCACCAACCAAAACCGAAACCGATGCCCCAGGTGCGCAACTCCGTTTTTCACTTCGGCCTCATCCCTGAGCCTTCAACATGCAGTCATCGTGCTACCAAGAGAAACGCATAATGAGGAACGGAGGGGCTCGTTCTGGCCACGGGGGGCCCGGGCCACAAACAAGTTCCACGATCTGAGTCTCAGGAACGGCCCGAAAAGCCGAACCCCCTGGGCCCGAAACGGTCCCTGTTGCAGCGTCTTGGCTGTACGTCGTGCTCTGTTCTGCCCTCCATGGCTCTCGATAGCGCGGCTGCCATTTCTCGGAGCGGTCCTTTCCGCGCTTCTGGCTGTCGTCGCCAGGCCGCTGACGGAGCTCGGGCCCGCGACGGCGTCCGTGCACCCTGCAAGATCCCAACTCCTGGGACAAATTGGCCCTGCCGACCGCCCCTTCCGGGCGGGCCGCGAGGCTCGGAGGAAAGCCCGTCGAAACAGCGGCGGCTCGCCCGCCCAATCCTGACCTGTCGGGCGCGGCCTCGCCGACCCCTGGCAAACCATCCCCTCCCGTGACGTCATCCTCGCCCGTCTTTCAAGCCTCCCTCCAGCCGCGTGCACACGTCGCGGGGCGAGGCGAGGGGGACGTCGGGGCAGGTGATCGCTTGCTGGGGGTCGGTCCGAGGCCGCCACCGAAACTGCTGAAGATAGGGGCAAGGACGCCTCCCGGGGTCCTCGTCCTCGTCCTCCTCCTCCTCCTCATCCTCGTCCTCCTCCTCGTCTTCGTCCTCGTCCTCCTCCTCCTCACCCTCCTCCTCCTCCGCGTCCTCCCCCCCCTTCTCCTCCTCGTCTTCCCCCTCCTCCTCCTCCTCCTCCTCCTCCTCCTCCTCCTCCTCCTCCTCCTCCTCTTCGTCCTCGTCCTCGCCCTCGTCCTCGCCCTCCTCCTCGCCCTAGCCCTCGCCCTCCTCCCTCCTCCCTTTTTCTCCTCCCCCTCCTCCTCCTCCTCCTCCTCGCCCTTGCCCTCCTCTCGCCCTCGCCCTCGTCCTCGCCCTCCTCCATCTCCCCCGAGTTTTCCGAGACGGATCCCGCCGTGGCGGCGACGAGGCTGCGGGAAACCCAGGTGCGGGCGGACAAGACCAGGAGGGGGTCGCCGTCGTCTCGGCGGGGCCCTCCTCCGAGAGGTGATTCAAATGCCGCCGGCACGAATTGGTCCAACCAGTCTAACGAATTCGGTCTGGCATAGAGGGGAGGAGGAGGAGGAGGAGGGGAGAGGAGGAGGAGGAGGAGGAGGGGAGAGGAGGAGGAGGAGGAGGAGGAGGAAGAGGAGGAGGAGGAGGAGGAGGAGGAGTGGCCCAAACCCCATGGCAACGCCCAGATCTCCGGATCGTCGGTGTTGGCGTCCTCGTCGGCGTCTCCGCCCTGGCCCTCGTCCTCATCGTCGTCGTCGTCGTCGTCGTCGTCGTCGTCGTCGTCGTCGTCGTCGTCGTCGTCGTAGTCGTCGTCGTCGACGCCGCCGCCGCCGTTGTCGTCGTTGTCGTCGTCGTCGTTGTTTTCCTCGCAGTCGTCGCTCTCAGCCGTGGTGATCACCCCGCTGAGCAAAGATTTTACCCAGGCACTGGGCGTCTGCAGCTGGCAGCGCTGCCGAAAACAAGTCCCGGTGCCCCAAAACCTGGCGAGAACACCACGTGAAAAATGTGCAAGCCCCGGGGCTCGGGGGAGTCAGGGGTCGGTGGTTTCGGGGGGGGACTTAATGGGGGGGTCATAAGTGGTGGGGGGGTCAGAAACGGTCCCCGTTCGTGCCCCTTTCGGGCCCCTCCGGAGCCCCAAGGGGTTCCTTTAGTTACCGTTTGGGTACCTTTTCGGACCACCCTCGCCACCCCCCCATTTATGACCCTCCATTGCGCAACGCCCAACAGAAGGTCGGTGCTTGGTGGCCGGGCGGGCGCCGGGTGAGTCCGCGGGCATGCCCCAGTTCGCGACACCTCTCGCTCAGGTATGACCGGGGAACTGCCGGCGCTTGCGACGACGACGTCGACGAGGATCACAACCACCACCATGACGACGACGACGACAACGACGACGACAACGACAAAGATGATGGCTTCGACGTCGACTGCAACGACGACGACGACGACGAAGGTTGCAGCGACGACAACGACGACAACGACGGCGACGACGACGGTTGCAACGACGACAACGACGGCGACGACGACGACGATGACGACGACGATGACGACGACTTCTGCTCTCGAGGACCAGCACCGCCGCGGCGCGGAGCAGTTCGAGAAGGCAGGGGGGAGGGAGGGCGAAACGGAGCAACGGGAGGAGAGAGAAGCACGGAGGAGGGAGAATACTGGGGAAGCGGAAGGGTGGCCAGGACCCAGAAACATCTATCGGGGATGGACAGAACACACTTTAGTAAAACGTGGTTTAGTGAAAACGTCCTCGGGCCCAAACCTGGCGGGCGCAAACCTGGAAAATAACGGAGGCGGCGCCCTCTCGAGAACCAAAAACGGACAATTCACTAATCGACGTGTCAGGGTGGGGGTTCTGTCCACCCCCGAATCTAGGGCTCAGAGAAAACTGCAGCGGCAAATTGTCCCCCACATGTTTCGTAGGGTTGTTGGTTTTCTTCCCACCCGCGTCGTGCCCGCGTCTCCTCCCACCTCCCTCTTACCCTCCTCCTCTTACTCTCCTCTCACGCGCGCAACACATGCATGGCATGTACGTGAGATGCGTGTTTACAGACAACCGCACGCACGCACACTCTCGTACACACACACACACACGCACGCACACACTCCAACAACGCCAGTGCACGCATGGCGTGTTCATTGCATGATACAGCCACGACGTATGCGGCACAGACTGGGCACCCACAGGAGACACACGTTCAGATACAGCAGCACACGCATCATACACATGGCACGCACACCACACAACACAGACGCGCAAGATTCGCAAGGGCAGGCGTGGCCCTTCCTCCACACCACGAGGGGTGCGCTAGGGGTGGTCTCCCTATCAGTTTCGGGCCTGCAAAACGTGGCAGGCGTGGCAGTTCCTCGACACCACAGGGAATGCGCGGGGGGTGGTCTACCTATCCGTTTCGGGCTCGCGGAGCGTGGCAAGTGTTGCATTGTCGGCACCACAGGGAATGCGCTGGGGGCGGTCCCCCGATAAGTTTCGGGCCCGCACATTGTGGCAGCCGTGGCAATTCCCCGACACCACAAGGGGGTGCGCTGGGGGTGGTCTCTCTATCCGTTTTGGGCTCGCAAAGCCTGGCAGACGTGACATTTCCTGGCAGCTCTTCGACACCACAGGGAATGCGCTGGGGGTGGTGTCCTTACCCGTTTCGGGCTCGCAAAGCCTGACAGACGTGGCACTTCCTGGCAGTTCCTCGACACCACAGGGAATGCGCTGGGGTTGGTGTCCCTATCCATTTCGAGCTCGCAAAGCGTGGCAGACGTGGCACTTCCTCGACGCCGCAGGGGGGCGTTGAACGCGCGCTGGGCGGGAGCGGGTGGGAGGTCGATGCTCGAGGCTCGGCGCTTCGTTGACGCCAGAGGGCTGCGCATGGGGTGGGGGATGCGCGGGCGAGAGCTCGCGTCCCATCCAGAACTGTAAACAACTTGGCTCAGACGGGCTCGGCTTTCCTTCGATCTCACGCAGGCGCGCCTGTAATCCCATTTGAGTGCAGCAACCGCCCTTCCTGCGCACGGCACTCGTGCCGCCTAAAATTGCCAGGGACGCCTTGCCACATCCGTGTTGGGCAATGAAAAACGCCATGGTTCTGAGGGGCGGCGAAGTCCGTGTGGAGAGCTCGCGCCGATGTGCAAGCGGAAGGGTGCTTCTTCCGCATTCCATGCGTACCGGCGCCGGCTTCAGAATTGGCGGCCCGATACGTCGTGCGCGCAGTACTCCGAGATGACGACGGCAAGAGCCAGAGCCTCGTGGCATGCGGCACACCTGCGGAGCCCAGCGTCGGGCGGGTTCCCTTCCGAGGCTCTCGCAGATCAGCCGGAGGACGGGGGGGGAGACCGCGGCGGGCCCCCGGCGAAGGCCCGGCGAGTGCGCGAGACCGGGCGCTGACCCAGAGCCCCCCCGTTGGCACAGCATGCCACTCCTATGAAGGCCCCGCCCGTGAAGTCCACGCCAACGAGAGCGCTGCCAGTGCAGGCCATCACCCCGCAACGGTCTCTGGCAGTTCTGTGGGCTACTTCCGTTCGGTCCATTGGCACGCCTCGCATGCAGCTGTCCCCGGACCCGGCGGACACCAACTGCCGTTGGTCGCAAGGGCCATGGTCGCGGGAACTGCGAGAATCAATTCAGCTCGAGAACTTGTCGTCAAAACGCGGGGTACTGCGAATGCTGAGAATGTAGGTGTTCAGCGCGACGAGGGTTCAGAACGCAGGACTTTGCATAGCTTATAACGGTGAGCGAGCACATAAGATTTGAATCAAGTATGTGGGGGTCCTCGGTAGTGTAATTGCCGTTTTCGGCCTCTAGGGGGCCATCAACGGGCCACGGGCCCCAGAACCGTCCAAAACCGACGCAGGACGAAACACCTGCCCTGTAGGGACGTGGTTCAGACCTCCAAGGGTCCACGCATCGAAAACTTGGAACGCCGGACGTCTGGGGAGGAGGACAGGAGGAAAAGAGGGAAGAGGGAGGATGGATGGGGTGGATGGGGGCAGAGGGAAGAGAGGGAGGCAGGGAGGGAGAGTTGACGCAGGGGGAGAGGCAAGGCCACGATTCAGAGATGGCGCTCTCCACGCCGCCCCTGCCTACGCAACACGCGCTCCGACACCCGTCCGCTCCGGCTCGATCCTGTGCTGGTAGCCGCTGGGAGCGCTGCAGTGGGGACGGGCCACGCTGTGGGGACACCTGGGCAGCCATGCCCTGCTGGCCGCGGCGACGCCCAGAAGTGCCGCCCACTGGGCCCCACAAGAGCTGCGCCGAGGCTTCAGCGCCCAGCAGAGGCACTCAGTGGCCACCGAAGGGAGGTCGCGGGCTGGCTGGGCTACGCGCAAGAACGGCCCCAAGCGAGAGTGACGCCTGGTACACGGCTTGCGGGCGCCGCGGGGAGGCCAAATCCAAGCGCGCCAACTATTGCCAGGGGGACCCCAGTGGGTGGACTTCCAATTCGTCCGCTTTCGTTTCGCCCCGTTACGACTCGTCGTTTGTCGCTCCGTCCTCTCTCGTTCCGCCTGGACGATGGACAGCGGACACACGGGAGCGGACGAGTCGAAGCGGACGACACGAACACTGGACGAAAAGAAGCGGACGAAATGAGATTCAACGACATGAGATGGAGTCACCACCTGTGTAGAGGGCAGAAGACCCGCCCTCAAGAGAAGCACCCCGACAAGCGAAGCCGCTCAGCCGGCGCGCTCAGGGCAGGCATCGCACAGGGCAGGGCTGTCTAGGAAACGCCCAGGGCCGCCAGCAAACGCCTATCGTCGGGGTCTTGCTGGTTCTTCTTTGGAGTCGCGAAACTGGCCATCGCTCGGACGTCCATTCCCTGTGCTTTGTTCGGTTTCGTGCGTGGCTGTTTCGCCAAACGATCAAGGATGCTCCTCGATGGTTTCCACCGCCGTCCGAACGATGCCAAGGAACGGTGCGGTGACAGACCGTGCGGTGACCTCGAAATCCCCCAAGACCTCACCGCACGGTCCGTCAACGCACGGCTCTGGGACCTCGGAGGCCCCAGCCGCCCGAGACATCCTCGGAGAACGACCCGAGTCCCAAAACCGTGCGGTGACCCCGAATCCCCACCGACTCACCGCACGGTGTGGTCACCACCCCGTTTTCGGGAGCGGCCAAGAGGGGGGTGTCCAAGAGGGGGGGGTGCAAATCATGACCGGCGGCATGTGCGCGGCCCAGCGGGGGGGCCAGGGACGTAATGAAATAAGAAGAGGCGCCATGAAATCTGGGGAAATATCATGGCCCCCGCCATGATATCCCCCCCCCCTAGTCATCACCCCCCTCTTTTCCGCCCCCGACGTTTGGGGGCCCCCGGTCTTCTGCCTTGACGGTGTGCCCGCACCGGAGACCACTCTGGCGGAGGGCCGCTCTCGGGCGCAGCCAGCTGGCGCCGAGCTCCAGCGACGTGCGCGCACGGGCCTCCGCGCGCGCGGTCCCCGACGCGGGGCGCGTGCCGGCCCGCGGCGCGCGATCGCCCCGGGCTTCTTGCTGATGGGCCTCCTCCTCCCCCTCCTCCTCCCCCTTCCTCCTCCTCCTCCTCCTCCTCCTCCTCCTCCTCCTCCTCCTCCTCCTCCTCCTCCTCCCCCTCCTCCTCTTTGTCCTCCTCCTCCTCCTCCTCCTCCTCCTTCAATTCCTTCCCCTCCTCCTCTCCTCCTCCCCTCCTCCTCCTTCTCCTCCCCCTCCTCTTTGTCCACCTCCTCCTCCTCCTCCTTCACTTCCTTCCCCCCTCCAACTTATAGTGATGGTGGTGGAAAACGGGCCCATCATCTTGCAACGCCGCACGCGTCGCGGCCCAGCTCTGCCAGCAGGGGCTTCGCGGGCTGCCACTCGCAGCGAGACGTGATTGCACTGGGGCCGTCCTGCTTGGAGGACGGCTGAATTAGACGGCCGCCTCGGAAAACGGTGGTTCCAAAAGCATGCGCGGTCAGGGAGAGACTCCGGGGGACAGGCGCCTGGAGGACCCACCAGCACCGCTGCTGGAGGGAAGAGGCACGGTGGCAGGAGATGCAACAAGCGTGGGCTGATCCGAACATCCAAGCCCGGATGAACCAAACGAAAAAAAAGAGCATAGTCGAGCAGCGGGTGAACACCTACTGCTGCCCACTGCGGGAGGCAGAACGTGGAGCCCCGCCACCGCTTGCAAGAAGCTGGCGGGGGTTTGGCCCCCTCTCAGTGTTCAACACAGACTGGAGGAATGATTGGTGGTGCGGACCCAGACAGCAGCGCATGGCGCCCACGATATGCACTCTATGTGGGGCAAGATGCATGTTGCAAGTCATGCCGTGTAAGCTCTGTGGTGCAAACTACGTGGAGCAGGCTGCGCCGTGCAGGCCTCGTGGTGCAAGCCGCGTGGTGTCAGCTGTGCGGTGCAAGCTACGTGACGTGGCAAGTGGTGCGATCTGTGCGGTGGAGGCAGTGTGATGTACCCTCCTCGCCATCTCTCGGACATCCATTCCCTGTGATTTTTCCGGTTTCGTGCGTGGCTTTTTCGCCAAATGATCAAGGATGCTCCTCGATGTTCCTCGCCGAAGGAAAAATGCACACGTCCGAGCGATGCCAGGGGCAAAACCCCGGGAGCCTGCAGGAGTGCTGAGGAAGGCAGGAGTCACAGCCACGGAAGGCCAAGCACTGTGCGGGGAAACTGCTCACGTAGGGTCAACACTGCAGTATTCGGGCCTCCGCGTCGAGGAACTCTGACATGATGGACACGCGCGACGAAGCCCAACGGCACTGGCAGCGACTAGTTGACAACCACGAGGCAGGCCCGTGTGGCGCTGAATCCTGAAGCCAAGACATCTCAGCATGCAGTCGCCTGACCTCCGCCACTCGCCGAACGCTTCCCTCGAGGAACACTCACGTTCATTCACTTGGAGCTCCGCTCGCGCTCGGGCTTCCTGGATCGGCGCTGGACACCCCTGCGCGCGCCAGGGGGTCCAGCGCCAATCCAAGACATCCGCGCGGATCTCCGAACCTACATGCATGTCTATGCCATTGTTCTTGCTCGATCCCCCGGGCATCTCCCAGGGTGCGTTCTGGCAAGAAGCTCGAGGAACGTCCAGCCGTAGCGGGGAGTTGTCTCCAAGGCTCTCCGATGACCTTCGCCCGTGGCTGCCTAAACTTTCCAGGCTCCTGGTCCGTACTGACCAGCGGGAGGCTCCAGCTTCCGGCTCCACCACCCAGGACTTGGCGGCGCGCAAAATCGGGAGCGGCCAAGAGGGGGGTGTCCAAGAGGGGGGGGTGCAAATCATGGCCGGCGGCATGTGCGCGGCCCAGCGGGGGGGCCAGGGACGTAAAGAAATAAGAAGAGGCGCCATGAAATCTGGGGAAATATCATGGCCCGCGCCATGATATCCACCCCCCCCCCCCTAGTCATCACCACCCTCTTTTCCACCCCCGACAAAAGGGGGGGGAGACACGAGAGGGGTGAGCTTCCGAGAAGGCCTGGGGGGGGCTTCTGAGCTTTTGACGAGGCCTGGGCCTTAGCAGCGCCGGGGTGCTTCTCAGAAGGCTCCCTGGAAGCCAGGAGGGTCTCCATGGATGCCCTACAAGATCCGATGGATATACGAAGAAATCTTCTTGGATTCCCGGAGGAATCCGATGGAGTTCCTGAGGATTCCAAGGGGTTTCCGGAAACATCTCATGGATTTCTGAAGGAATCCGACCGATGTCCTCAGGAATTATATGGAATTCCGAAGGATTCCTATAGATCCCTTCCGGAATCCAATGGATTTCCTGAGGAATCCGATTCCTGCCGTATAAGGAATTCTAGTGATGCCCTATGGACTCCTGAGAAATATCCTGAGAAACACTATGGATTTCCCCACGAGCCCCCAATGATTTCGCATGCTGCTTTCTTTTGGAAGGCCGCCCACCTCGCGCCCCACGTGTGCGCGCCGCCCAGCCAGGCCATCCGGCGCCCCACAGTCTGCTTGAGGCGTGGATCCCCCGGAGGGCTGGACCACTGCGCCTGGAGCCTGGTTTTCTCTGGGCCCGGGCGAGTGCACTCGCATGGCGCTCGCCCCCGCCCCCCCCCACCCCCGCCGCCCCTCTTCCATCAATCACGAGCGTGCACGTGCCTTTCGACCTGCGTGATTCCCGCACGTCGAGATGTTTTCGGCGTGCTTCAGGCTCAGGCCGCCCCCCCTCCGTCCATGAAGTAAACTTGCCCGAATCCACAAAAATAGCCTGGCGAAGCACTGAACCATACGCAGTTGTGAACACCGTCGTTGTATGCACCGCATTCGGAGGAGCTCCCTATAGGGCCACGAAACGTGTGAGGGGTGTGCGAAAAAATGTCTGGTAGGCGCATGCGAAAGCAGCTGCTGGGGCTGTCGGTGGAATTCCGTATGGGGTCACGACATGCGTGAGAGGTGTGCCAACAAAAAGGTGCGGTGGGCGCATGCGAACGCAGCCATGGGGGCCGTCGGTGGAGCTCGCTATGGTGCCGCGAAGCGTGTGAGGGGTGTGCCGAACTGGGTGTGCGTGACGCATGCGGGCGGTAGCCCTGGGGCCTTCGGTGGAGCTTCTTATGGAGCCACGGAACGTGTGAGGGGTGTGCCGACATGGGCGTGCGTGACGCATGCGGGCGGTGGCACTGGGGCCTTCGGTTGAGCTCCCTGTGGGGCCACGAGACGTGTGATGGGTGTGCAGAAATGGGTGTGCGTGACGCATGCGGGCGGTAGCGCTGGGCCTTCGTTGGAGCTCCATGTGCGGCCACGAAGCGTTGTACTGGTTGGGTGAAACGCAGGGAGGAGGGAGGAGGGGGAGGAGGAGGAGGAGGAGGGAGGAGAAGGGAAGGAGGGAGGGAAGGAGAGAACGCGGGGACCGTCTCTTCAAAACGCGGACCCGACACCACAGGATGGCTGGGAAAAACAGGCTCCTACAGTGGAGGCCAGCCCAGAAGAAACCTTCCACAAGAAACCCAACCCTGAGACCACAGCACGTCCATCGAGTTCTGGTGCGGGAGCGTCGCGCTCTCCATCGCAGAGCCATCGAAACCCGAGAAACCCAGGGCACCCTGGAGGCGAGAAGGGTGTTTCTTGGTAGGGCCCCTCACTGTACATTTCGCAGCGGGTCGACTGTGGACGGTCCGGGGCCCGCTGAGGCCCCCCCGCGAAGTTCGGAGCTCGAGGCTCGACCTTCGAAGCTCGGAGTTCACGTCCGCAGCTCGGACCTCGAGGCTCGCAGCCCACAACTCGAAGCTCCAAGCTCGAAGCTCCAGCCCTCTCTCCCTCCAGGCCGAAAGCGGTAAGCAACGGACATGTTGTGGCTCGGAGCCATTTCCTCGGAGCCATTGTAGGGTTTGGGGGTCAGGCCTGCAGAACACCCCAAACGGACGTGCTGGCGCGCAACCAGCCTGTTCGGTCAACCTGAACTTGATGCACCACATCTGGCGTCAAGCCAAAACTTGGGACAGAAGCGAATGGTCGGATGCTGCACATCGTTGCTCGGTTGAACTGGCGGGGCGGGCTTGACCTATGCTGCTCCGAACGGACTCTGAAGGACCACATCCCAGAACAACAGATCGAGCACCCAAAAAGGAATCGAAACAGTTTCAAGCCAGTACCGTCTTCCAGGGCCAGACACGTGAAGTCCCTCCAGTTTCGTTACTTTCTTGGTGCTCGAAATCCTTCCTGGTGATCAAAGCTAAAGTAGGTAAGAACCTTATAAGGCTTGACAACATTGACGCCCCTCTTGTTGGTGGTCTTGCAGCGGAAGGCGCTCCCTGACCCTTGCGGCCTCCTCCTCCTCCTCCTCCTCCTCCTCCTCCTCCTCCTCCTGCTCCTCCTCCTCCTC
>CAUYUJ010018539.1:172339-189839 GCA_963575745.1 Prorocentrum cordatum
TCATCATCATCATCATCATCATCATCATCATCATCATCATCATCATCATCATCATCATCATCATCATCATCATCATCATCATCATCATCATCATCATCATCATCATCATCCTTTTCATTCATCGTTTAGCATTCAGCATCAGCGTCAGCATTAGCGGCATCAACATCAGCATCAGCATCATCAGCATCAGCATCAGCATTCAGCATTCAGCATTCAGCATTCAGCATCAGCATCAGCATCAGCATCATCAGCATCAACGTCAGCATCAGCATAGGCATCAGCATCAGCATCATCATCATCATCACCATCAGCATCATCAGCAGCATCATCACCATCAGCAGCATCATCATCATCATCATCAGCAGCATCATCCTCAAAGTCTGGGGCCGTCCGCTGCGCCTGTGCGCGCCACCGAGGCACTCCACGGGCCACCACGCGGCCCCTCACGGTCTGCCGTCACCCTCCGCCGGCAGCCAGGGCGCGCGCCCTCCCCTGCCACGAAGGGGAAGGGGAGGAGGAGGAGGAGGAGGAGGAGGAGGAGGAGGAGGAGGAGGAGGAGGGAGGAGGAGGAGGGAGGAGGAGGAGGAGGAGGAGGAGGAGGGGAGGAGGAGGAGGGAGGAGGAGAGAGAGAGGAGGAGGAGGAGGAGGAGGAGGAGGAGGAGGAGGAGGAGAGGAGGAAGGAGGTGGAAGGGGAGGAGGGGGAGGGAAAGAGGCGAGGAGGAGGCGGAGGAGGAGAGGGGGGGGAGGAGGAGGGAGGGGATGAGGACCGCCCCTGACCTGACGGGCCATGCAGTGGCGTAAGGCTGTTTGGCGCCGCCCGCCTCTGGACCGCAACACATGCGGTTGCGCAAGCGACATCTGCGGCCGGAAGCCTTCTGTCCGCTCTGGTTTTGTCGAGGAGGGGGAAGAGGAGGAGGAGGAGGAGGAGGAGGAGGAGGCGGAGGAGGAGGAGGAGGAAGAGGAGGAGGAAGAGGAGGCGGAGGCGGAGGTTTAGGAGGAGGTCTGCGGGGGATCGCCGCGCCCACGAGCCTTCGCGCGAGACCTCTGCAGCCAAAGCCTCCGGCTAGGTCTCGCCTCTCGGCCCTAGAGGGCCGCCTTCGGACGTTGGTGGCCCCTGCCGGGAATCTCGCGGAGGCCTGCGGGGACCTCCGCGGAGACCTCCGCCCTCACATCCGGCGCCCCAGCTTTGTGCGGTGCGTGGGCCCCCCTGGAGGCCTGGGCCGCTTCTCTGTAGAGGGATGCCGGCGTCTGTACCCCTTCGGTCGTTGGTGGACGGCCCTGGGCCCGCTGGGGGCACCCAGGGGCCGAAAGCGGTCCAAAGACCGGCCGCTTCAACTGCGGCAGGTTCGCGTCGCGTCGACCCCAGCGCTGGTTCCTGACACCGCGGGGATCGTGCAAAGTGGAACGAACGGCCGCTCCCTTGGCGCCGGATCGCTCAACGACGGGCCGACTCTGGGCCACGGGCGGCGTCCATCCTCAAACGCACGCGCTGGAGCCGCCGCCGGTCGGCACGACGCGAACCCGCGGTACCCTCGGAGCCTCGGACTTTGGAGTGGGCACCCTTGGGCGCTGCGTAATGGGGGGATCGTAAATGGGGGGGCGGCGAGTGTGGCCCGAAAAGGTACCCAAATGGTACCTAAACGAGCCCCCATGGGGCCCTGGAGGGCCCCTTTAGTAAAACGTGGTTTAGTTGAATCGACCTGAGACCCAAACCTGGCGGGCGCAAAGCTGGAAAATAACGGCCACGGCGCCCACTCGAGAACCGAAAACGGACAATTCACTGATCGACGTGTCACTGTTGGGGGCTCTGTCCACCCCCGAGGGGAGGAGGAGAAGGAGGAGGAGGAGGAGGAAAAGGAGGAGGACGAGGAGGAGGAGGAGGAGGAGGAGGAGGAGGAGGAGGACGAGGAGGGGGAGGAGGAGGAGGAGGAGGACGAGGAGGGGAGGAGGAGGTGAGGAGGTGGAGGAGGCGGAGGAGGAGGAGGAGGAGGGGGAGGAGGAGGGGGAGGGGGTTCTGTCCACCCCCGACATTACGCCACGCCCAACACCCGCAGGGGCTCGGGGCTCCGGGGGCGGGAGCGCAGCTCCCCGGCAGGCCCCCGGAGGAGCGCCCGCGCCCCTCGCAGGCTGGAGGAGGGGCGCCGTGCGCCGGGGAGGCCTGGCCCGCGCCGTTTCCGCGGCCTCCACCTCCTCCTCCTCCTCCTCCTCCTTTTCCTCCTTTTCCTCCTCCCCTTTTCTCATCCTCCTCCTCCTTTTCCTCCTTTTCCTCCTCCTCCTCCTCCTCTCCTCCTCCTCCTCCTCCTCCTCCTCCTCCTCTTCCTCCTCCTCCTCCTCCTGCTCCTCCTCCTCCTCCTCCTCCTCCTGCTCCTCCTGCTCCTCCTTCTCCTCCTCCTCTTCCTCCTCCTCCTCCGTAGCCATGTTGGCTTAAGTTCCACCGTGGCTCCGGGCGATGGAGCTTGTACGCAGCCGAGGGGCAGACTCGGGGGCCCCCACAACATTTCACGTGTCGCTCGCCTGTGTCAGCCTGTCAGAACGGCCCAGGCCTCGCTGTCCGTGGTCCGGCCCACGGACGGCCGCTGTCGTAACGCTTACTCCGTCCCTCGTCGGCTCATGGGGCCAACAGCCAGGCAGGATGAGGCGTTCCGACGGGGTGGTCCAATCCAGAGCGGGCACACTCGTCAACGGGTTGCTTGGGCGAAGCCTGCGTACTGTAAGCACTGCTGGTCGTCGTCCACGGGTGATCGGTGGTGGAACAGGGCTGACATGTACAGGTGCCAGTTGTGTGAGGAGCACAAAGGCACGACGTTCGGCGGTATAAAAGAACAGTTAGATCAGCCTCCCTCCAAAAGCATCGCATCTTGCATCGCTCGAGAATTCCACGTGTGCCGAGCTCATGCAGGCTCGGGAGCAGCTGCGAGCCCGCCGGGCTGAGTTGTGCAAGCAGCTGACAGCCAGCGCTTCTCCTCACGGGCCCCTGGCCGAGCTGCTCGAGGCCGAGCGGCCGGCGCCGAGGGCGACCCCCGCAAGACTCGGCCGCCAGGAGCACCCTGACGGGCGACGAGCTCGGGCCCCTCCAGACGCGGCTCCGAGCGGCAGGCCAGTGGGGTGGGGACGGCCGCAGCTGCGACGGCGGCCCCCCGGTGGCAGGGGGTCGCGAGGCGGCGTGGCGGTGCTGTGCCCCACGAGCATGAAGATGGCGCTCCAGCAGGGGTGCTCGGACAGTCCGGGGCGTGTGCAGGCTCTCAGACTTCAACATCCAGCCAGTTCCGCTGAAGTCCTGGGCAGCAGCCATTTGGGAAGGGCGGTTGCGTCACCCTCTCCTGCTTGCACGCAGAGCCTGCCTGGGTCGGTGATTGACTACTTTGCGATGAATGAGAACATGGCCATCCGTGCTACGGTGCCGGAGATGCGTCTCACAGTAAAGCTCTCGCCGCATTGACCCGTCGCTGTGCAGACGCGTGGACCAAATACTTCCATGTGGACCCGAGTGCCGCGCCAACCGCAGACGGTGCCAGTGGTTGCGCAACCTGGCTGCGCTCGCTATCTCAGGGAGTGGTCAGACTTCATTCGCGACGTGGCGTTGGCAGGCGCGGCGGACGAGCTGGCGGTTTCTTGGGGTCGATCTATCGCTGGAGCCGAACAAGAACTGGTAGACAAACATGATTCGATTGGATCCGTGATGAGGGAGTTGGCGAGCAGGGCCGCATGACGTTGACTGGCAGCAGGCTGAGACGGTGGTGAGCACACGTCTGCCGCGAGCTGACGCGGCCTCATTACTCTGCCTGGAATTCGGCGGCGCGCTGGGCGCGACGGGTTCGCAAAGTGAGCCACGCCCTCTCGACGTACACCCCGAAGCCCAGCGAGGAGGGGGACGAACAGCGGCGCCGACTGGAGCGAGTGGGGCAGCTGCTGCACGAGGCCCCGGCCTCCGCGCGCAGCGCGGCGAGGCAGCGGACGGCGCCGCTGGAGCTCGGCCCTCTGACGCGCACGGCCTCCCTGTGTGGAGCGGCCGTCGTGGCGATCCAGCGACCGACGACCCGATTCAGCGAACCCTGGACCAGGCCGGGGCCCGCCGGGCCAGCTTCCCTGCCCAGAGGGAGGCCTCTCGGAAGGCCTGGGTGCGGGACAGTCTGCTGGGCTGTGCTCGGGAGGCGCATCGGCTGTCCAGGGTCCGAGGGCTCCAGGAGACGATGGGGTCCACCGAGCGAGCGCGGCCAAACGAACTGGCTGGCGCGACCTGCTCTGAGTGGGCCAGCGCCTGGTCGACCCACGACCGCCGAGCGCCCGAACTGCCGGTGCCGCCCGGTTTCGCCGACTGGCCGTCGCGTCCGACGATCGCGACTTCCGACGCGCGAGCTGCGATCGCCAAGCTCCCCGGGTCATCCGCCCGCGTTCTTTGCAGTGTCTTGCGGATGCCTTGCTCGCAGCAGTGGCAGCCCTCCTCATGAGATGCGAGAGGGGATGCTGCTGGCCAACGAAGCGGGTAGTCAGCCGCCTCGTGCGTCTCGAGAAACCCGACGGGCTCCCGCCTTCGTGTCTCGTGCCGGCTGCGCAGGCCCGAGACCGAAAGGTTGGAGCTCGCCGCCAAGACTGACGAGCGTTTGGGGGCGGGTAGGGAGAGGAGCTCGAGTGAAGTGAGTCGGCCTTCGACTTGAATCTCGCAGCGGAGATTGCGAAGGCTCGAAATTTGCATTATGTGTCAGTGCTGCTAGACATGATAGCCTGCTACGAGATGATGGAACTTCCTGTGTTGTTCCAAGTTTTTCGGCAGGTTGTTTTTCCGCTCAGGATGGGGTGGATGCTCATCCAGAGCTACCTGGCCCCGAGACGGGTCGATGGGTCCCCGACGGAAGCCTGAGTCAGCTTTCAAGGCATACTTGCAGGCTGCTCGGCGGCATCGGCGCGGATGCTAGCGGCGCTGAGTCAGCCGGCGCACACTGTTATCTCTCGTTTCCTATTGGTGAGAGCGCGGGCCCTCATGGACGATGTTTCTGTACAGTGGGAAAGGTCCGACAAGAACGCGGCTACGATTGTTTTCGCCGCAACCCGTGAGCTGTGTCGGACGGTCGCCCCGTTTGGTCTCCTGTTGCAGCCCAACAAGACAGGGTATGCTGCGTCGAGCGTGGCCGCCGAGAGCAATGTCGCCTCGGCTGGCCGCTCGATCGGTTTTCGGCATAAGAAGCACATGCGGAGCATGGGGCATGATCTACACGGTAGACGTGCTTTGCGTGTGATGGAGACTCGACGCCGGAGGCAGTTGGACCTCAGAAGGCAGCGCTTATGCCACGGAGCCGCAATTTCGGGCGTCACCGACGCCACTCTCCGCAACCTTCGCTCGCTGGCAGCGTCTCTCATGGACGCTAAGAATAGCAGCCATGTCATACTCAATTTATTTGAGTACGCACCGTGACCCTCGTACGCTCCTGCGCACGACGCGGCAACCCCGCTCGGTTTTAGCTACAGTTGTTGGATCTTGGACAGCTGTGCTAGGGCCTCTGACCTCAGGTGCGTCTGGGAGCAAGCGTCGCAGGCCTTGGGTGGCGAACCCCATTGGTCTAACGTCAGGGGGCCTATGGGTGCGGTCATACTTTCGTTGCAACGTGAGAGGTGGGAGCTGATCAGCCCACATCGCATCACGACTGATCAACAACATATCATATCTTTGTTCCGTACCTCGCCGCAGGGCTCTGGGCTGGCGCCATGTGGCCAGCAGCGCGCAGGATACTTTGGGGACGAACCATACTTTTCTCCAGGGACACAACCCGATGAAGCAAGCCTGACCTCCCTGAGCATGTCCCATGCGGCGTGCGGCAGAACAGGCGTGAAACGCAGGAACAGACAGAAGCCACAGGAGAACGAGAAGAACGAGTAAAGAGGGCGCGCACGTGGAGCCCAGGAAAATAAATAACACCACCTCGAAGTTAGAATGCACGCAGCTGCCGATGCATAGCACAACTTACACACAGCGCGGAGCAGCGCGTGATAGATAGAAACCTAACCCCGGTTGCTATCAAGCCGAAGGAGGGGAGAAAGGGGGAAGGACGAGACGAGGCCAAGAAGACTTGTCGAGTGCAGTTTGTGTGAGAATCCCACATGGTCCAACCGACCATCTATGTAAGCAGGTCGGACACAGCAGCAGGCAGCGGGGAAAGCACAGTACAGTACAGCGGGGGCAGCGACGTCACCGCCGTCGCTGCCCTCGCAGTCGTCGTCGTAGTCGTCGTCGTCGTCGTCGTCGTCGTCGTCGTAACAAGACGCGAGGAAACTGGGCGAGGATCGCACGCCGGATAAGGTGCAAAACCAACGCCAAGCTGGGCGGATGCGCCGAGGCCGCAGGGAGACACGCCAGCGACGGCGACTGCGCGGTCCCTGCGCGGACTCCTGCGGGGGCGGCTCGCGGGACCGGGCGGCCTGCAACCCACCAGCAGCCCCAGGTGGCACAACGCGCCCCATGCGCCAATGGAAGAGTCGGCGGAGGGAGGAGGGGATGGTGGAAAATCAAGGTGGGGAATCCATCAGCACGGCTCGCCTCACTTGTACTGATCCGCGCCTGGGCAGGCCGTATTGTATTGCACGCGCCACTCCTGGAGGTCAGCATCGTGCGTCTGTGCAGGCCCCACCTTGTTGTGGCCCCATGCCCCCGCGCAGGGGCAGTCCTGCGCCGAGCCATGCGTCCCGAAGCTATCCCCGCACCCAAACTCCTAGGTCCACGGCAGGCCGCGGTGAGCACACACCGAGGGAAGGGGAATAGAAAGGGGGGAAACCACATCAGCGCTCTTCCCCGCCCCAGGAGGGGGAGGGGGGAGAAGCGGGGGGGGCGTCTAAGATTGTTGGGCGCCCGAGATGTCCGGGGCAAGTCGGGCCCAGGGCAACTCGGGTTTGGATTCCTGGCGAACGAGCCCGAGTTAGCCCTGACCCGAATTACCCCTGATGACTTGGGGCTCTGGACGCCCGAATTATCCGGGGTAGCTCGGGCCCGGGGTAACTCGGGTTCGGATTCCCGAAAAACGAACTCGGGTTAGCCCTGGCCCAAGTTACCCCTGATGATTCGGGGCTCTGAAATTGCGAGGCTCACATCAGCACCTCTCGCTGGGTCCGGACGGGGGGGTTCCGCGAGCGGTCCGAGCGTCCAAGAGAGCCCAGCTAGCCCAAGATGGCCTCCAATATTGCATAAAGGATAGCCCATGATACTTCAAGACAGCTTCGAATGCCTCCAAGAGGCCCCAAGACGGATCCAAGTGGCCACGGAGCCAAAAAAGGACCCACCCAGAGGCCAACATCTTTCCGAAACCTTTTGGATGTTAGCCAGCGTGGACCCAAACAGTAAGATGTTGCACAGTGGGTGTGTAAGCGATGTGGAACAAACAGTAAACGTGGTGCAAGCTAGAGGCGGCAACGAAGCGGCAACGGGCGGCAACCTGGCGGAACCTCGCTGGGCCCACTTACCTAACGCACGAGACGGCAACAAGGCGGCAATGGGCGGCAATCTGGCGAAACCTCGCTGGATCCACCCAGCGCACGAGGCGGCAACTAGGCGGCAAACCAGGCGGCAACGAGGCGGCAACGTGACGAAAGCCTCGCTGCACCCACCCAGCGCACGAGCTGTAACTAGGCGGCAACGAACGGCAACGTGGCGAAACCTCGCCGGAACCACCAAGCGAACGAAGCGGCAACGAGGTGGCAACTGGGCGACAAAGGGCGGCAATCTGGCGAAACCTCGCTGGTTCCACCTAGCGAACGAGGCAGCAACGAGACGGCAACGAGGCGGCAACGAGGCGGCAACGTAGCGAAAAACATCGCTGGACCCACCCAGCGCTCGAGGCGGCAACGAGGCGGCAACGAGGCGGCAACGTGGCGGCAACTTGACGGCAACGTGGCGAAACCTCGCCGGACCCACCCAGCGCACGAGGCAGCAACCAGGCGGCAACGAGGCGGCAACGGTCGGACACGTGGCGAAAACCTCGCCGGACCCACCCAGCGCACGAGGCGGCAACTAGGCGGCCACGAGGCGGCAACGTGGCGAAACCTCGCTGGACCCACCTGGCGCACGAGGTGGCAACGAGGCGGCAACGGAGCCGTGAGATCCGGGCGCTGCAATTCCTGCCAAGCGGGGCGTTCTCGCCCGGCTCGGGGATCTGGGGCCATCACGGCTCGATCCGGCTCGAAATCTGTAGCAGCAGTTTGTTGATATGCGGGGCCGAGGAATTGGGGAGCGAAGACACGTGCACCTTTCGTGCCCCTTTCGGGCCCCAGAGGACTCCGTGAGGGCCCCTACCGTGCACGAAAGCTGCATCTTTTTTCCGCCCCCCGTGTGCCGCCCCCTCCCAGTACGCAACGCCCGCACAAAGACAGGGTCTGAGGCTCCGGCCACGATTTTTCGCGACGTCGCGCGTCTTTTTCGCACCGTCCGATCTCAGGGCAGTCCTAGGAGGCCTCCCAGACGGGGTCCGAGCAGATGGGGTCGGAGGATCGCGACGCATCGCCGATGCATCGGCGACGTCGGCGCCGAGCAGATCGGGCTGCACATCGAGCCGCACCGCCGACGCATCGGCGATGAAGCGCGATCCTCCGGCCCCACCTGGGAGGCCTGCAGTTAGGTCGGGCATGTCCCTCTACAGGCGGATTTTGGACGAAAAATCAAAAATGGTCCAACGAAACAAACATTCGAACAGAGCCAAACAAATACCAGAAAAATCGTCCCCATTGGAACATTCCTCCTGTAGAGGGACATGCCCGACTTACGCCTGGAGTCCTGCTGGGGGCTCCTCAGAGGCCCACCCCTCCTGCTCGGGCGTTGGCAGAACTGAGCCACATGGAACCTGGTTTAATGATGTGTGCTGGGGGACGCCAACCGGAACTGCCGTCACCCGAAAAAACACCGGCTGCGGCAGACCTAGTTTAGTGACTCTGGCCAATTTAGGGGGCTCCGGGGCCCGGGGCCCTACCACCAGCTGGGTCTCCTTACCCGGGGTCCTGGCCATGCCCGACCTGCCTCCTGGAGGAGCGCTCCTTGAGGAGCCGGCCAATTTAGGGGGCTCTGGGGCCCGGGGCCCCAGGGTCCTGGCCACACACGGCCTGCCTCCCATATGGAGGAGCGCTCCTATGGAGGAGCCCGCCCGCCTCCTATAGAGGCCCCCTGCCCTCGCGGACGGCGCCCCCCTTCGTCCCACGCCGCTGCGCGCGCCCAGGGCGCGACCTGGACGACGCTTGCCTGCTGTCGTGCTGCCTTCTCGTGCGCCCTCGTTCCGTCTCTGTTCCGCCCCTTTCTCGTGTGCCTCGTTCCGTGCGACCTGAACGGTGCTTTGCTGCTCTCGTGCTGTCTTCTGTGCGCCCTCGTTCCGTCTCTGTTCCGCCTCTTGGCTTCGGGGGCGGCAAAGGAGGGGGGCGTCCAAGAGGGGGGGGGGCACATCATGGCCAGCGGCATGTGCGCGGCCCAGGGGGGGGGGGGGGGCCGGGGACGCATTAAAACAATTATCCCAGTGCGACCCTACCTAGGAGTTGGAGCCCCTAGGAAAACAGCATTAGTAGTAACAGTAAAGCTAAGCTAAAGCTAAGCTAAAGCTAAGCTAAAGCTAAGCTAAAGCTAAGCTAACGCTAAACTAAATATAACCTAAGTTAAGCTAACGCTAAGCTAACTATAAGGTAAAACTAAGCTGAAGCTAAGCTACGTCTAAGCTAAATCTAAGCGAAAGCTAAGCTAACGCTAAGCTAAAGCTAAGCTACAGTTAAGCTAAAGCTGAGCTAACGCTGAGCTGAAGCTAAGCTACATATAAGCTAACTTTAAGCTAAATCTAAGCTAACGCTAAGCTAACGCTAAGCTAACGCTAAGCTAAAGCTAAGCTAAAGCTAAGCTAAAGCTAAGCAAACGCTAAGCTAAGCTAAGCTGAATCTAAGCTAAAGCTAAAGCTAAAGCTAAAGTTAAAGCTAAAGCTAAAGCTAAAGCTCCCAAGGGACTGGGGGGAACCGCTCCCAGGGGACTGGGGGAACCGCCCGGGGCGCTTTGCACTGCCCGGCCCCTTAAGCTAAGAGAGTAAGAACCCTTCTAGGCAGAGCCTAGGTAGGGAAAAAGAGGCGCCATGAAATCTGTCGAAATATCCTGGTTCCCGTCATGATATCCGCCCCCCCCCTAGTCATTACCCCCCTCTTTGCTCCGCCTCTTCGCTGCAGAACGAAAGCAAAACGCAAACGGCCCTGGAAATCACGAAAGCAGCGTTTAGCTGGAACCATGCGCGCGCCATCCCGCATGACGTGAGATAGACGAGCGCGTTCCACTACTCGCCAAGTAACTACTCGCAGATGGCCTGGATACGCCGCGGGGGATCTACGATAAACTACCTCAAAGCCGACATGTGTTCTTCTAATGTTTGCGAGCATAGGCACTCTGCGATCAGTGGAGCGCGCTCGGTGATGAGAGGGAAACATCAAGGGGGGGACGTTTTCGAAGGCTCGAGATTCGAGGTTTGAGGGTTTCGCACGAGGAGGAGGAGGAGGAGGAGGAGGAGGAGGAGGAGGAGGAGGAGCATCGACCTGCACATCGCGGAAAGATATGCGATGGGCCCCCGACAACGAATGCGCACGCTCCTGGGCGGGCATGGGCAATCGGGCTCCCGTCGGCGTTTCGTGCGCGATTCGCGGTCGAGGCATCCTCCCCTGAGCCTCATCCCCCCCAACGTTGCCACTCGACGGCCATTGGCACTCGCCCCCCCCTCCCGCGCCTGTGCCAGGCTCGGGGGGCGCTGGCTCGTCGCCGCTGGCCTCCGGCACCGCGACGTAGCCGGAGCGCGCCCCGCGCAGCCTGTCCACGGGCCGAGGGGAGCTCCGAGTGACCAGGGGCAGTTAGCCTCCTCCGCCACCGCAGCCGGCGTCCGCCCCGAGGTCCTGGCCGCCTTGGGATGGCACGCGCACGCGAGTTGCTCGAGGCTGTGGCGCTCCGCGAGCGGCCCCCGGCGGTCTGTGCTGCGTGGCGCGGGATCGTCGTCGTCGTCGTCGTCGTCGCCGCCGTCGTCGTCGTCGTCGTCGTCGTCGTCGTCGTCGTCGAGAGAGAGAGAGAGAGAGAGAGAAAAAAAAAAAAAAGAGCGAGCAGACGACGGCGAACGCGAAGGCGGGCAGCCAGGACGAGCGGGACAAAGCAGGCGGGCGGGCAGGCGGAGAAGGACAAAGGGGGCGACAGCAAGCAGGGCACCAGGGAAGAGAAGGCGAGGGAGCCAGGGGGGCAATCAAGGGGGGGGGGGGCGCCAGGTATCAGAATAGCGAAACACAGCATGAGCCTAGTTCGCGCGCACCTCTTGGATCGGTGCAAGACCTCCCTCCCCTGGAGCGCGGAGCGCGTCAGGGGCGGTGCTGGAGGCGCCGCCAAGGGGGTCACGCGCCGATCCAAGAAAACCGCGCAGACCTCCGACAGGTTGTGGCATTGCAGCCTTTTCCTCCTCGAATGTTCGGACAGGCCGATCTTCGCTGGGCATATATGTGTGTCGCACCTCACTTCGCAGGGCGGCCCACACACGAAAGGCCACAGTGCCATGGCCCGCGGGGCCAGGGGCAACGGACAACCGAAACAATCTGGCCCACTGGCGCCCCGGCGGAGTGACATCTTCGTCGACCGCTTCGCGCAGCGAGCTGACCGTGCCGCACCCCCCGCCTGCGAGGGGGCCATGCCGTCACAGGCCCTGGGGGCACGGGCCGTTGAAGCTCGCGCAGCCGGCGTGCGAGCAGCCCCCCTCCTGCACGCTGGCGTCTTCGATGGAGGCGGCGAGGGGCCCCGAGCGTTCTCCGACGCGCGGCCGAAGCCGTGCCGCGGAAGCGAAGTGGCGGGGTACGATGCCTCGGTTTCGCCTCGGTGTGGGGAGGTGCGGAGGCAGAGGCTAGACATGTGCGCTGGCGGACCCCAAGACCAGGACTATGCAAGAGGAGGGAGGAGAAAGAGCAAGAGGATGAGGAGGAGGAGGAGGAGCAGGAGGAGGAGAATGAGAAGGAGAAGGAGGAGGAGAAGGATGAGGAGGAGGAGAAGGAGGTACAACAACACAGGCACATATGGGGACGTACGAGCAGCGGCGGCAGCAAGGGCAGGGACATCTTTTCGCAGGGCCTCGGTGTGTCTCGACGCCCTCGGCCTGCCTGGGGCGCCCCCCTGACTCTAAGTGAGGGGGGGGGAGCGCAGGAGGAGGAGGAGGAGGAGGAGGAGGAGGAGGAGGAGGAGAAGGAAAAGGAGGAGGAGGAGGAGGAGGAGGAGGAGAGGGAGGAAGGTCCGTATCCATTGTGGCCCAACCCCACTTCCCCCCCTCATGGGGGGCGGGCCGCTGCGGGGATGGACCTCATGGGCCCCAGCCTGGCGCGCGGGCGGCAGCTCTGCGCCAGGGCCAGCCCCGAGCCATGGAAGCACAACGAGACGAGGAACGAGGGGGGCTGCCCGAACGAGTGGCGGCCTTCGAACCAGCGCCAGAGAGAAATCGACCGCTTCGGCGCCTGCAAGGCGCGCCGACTTGCCCGCAGGCGGCGCCGCGACGCCTGCGAGGCGGGGCTTCGCGCAGCTGGCATCAACACAGAGACGAGGTACATCGTGATCCAGGTCCCCAATCAGAGTAAGCCCCACGATGGGCACCAGAGCGACTGGAAGGGCGAGGAGCAGCCCGAGGAGCAAAAGCGGAGCGGCTCCGGGGCGAACCGCTAGACCCCGCGCGCCCTGCGCCGCCAGCGGTCGCCTACCCCACGGAGGCCTACCTGCGGGCGCGTGCAGAGGAGGCTACCCGAGCTGCTGCCGCACGCCGAGCCGAAGCAGCTGGCCAGGCGAAAGTCGAGCGCCAGACGAGGGCTGCACTACCAGACGCACCCACATCAGCGCAGCACCCCCCGATTGCTGGCAAGACGTCCTGTGCGGTGGGGGGGCGCAAACACGCCAGCGCAGCAATCCCCGCTTGCTGCCAAGACGTCCCGTACGGGGGGGGGCGCATCACCGCCAGCGCAGCAACCCCTGCCTGCTGCCATGACGTCCCGTACAGGGGGGGGCGCAAAGGAGTACGAGCAGGAGGACGCGGAGGACAGCGACGCGGACTGCGAGGAGCAGCTCGAGGAGGACCAGCCTGAGCCCGAGAACGACAACAACAGCGCTGGGAGCAGCGCGATCGAGAAGAGCGAGCTAGGCCAGGACGACAAGGAGTGCGACACCTTCCAGAAGAACAAAGCGGCAGTCTGCGCCGCGCTCCGCGATGCAGGCATCGACGGGCCCAACGCCAACACCCTCGCTCACATGGCCGCCCTGAACATGCCCCTCCCAGCCAGGATCGCCGAGATCATCGCAGCCTCCGCCTTCCGGAACACCGGCCACGTCGACGCGTGCGAGGCCCAGCGGATCGGCGGCCACACCGACACCTACGAGGCCCAGAAGACCGACGGCCACGTGAAGCAGAACGAGGCCCAGCGGATCGGCGACCACGTCGACACGTACGAAGCCCAGTGGACCAGCTTCCACGAGAAACAGGACACGAACGAGGCCCAGCGGATCAGCGACCACGTCGACACGCACGAGGCCCAGTGGATCAGCGACCACGTGGAGACGTACGAGGCCCAGCGGATCGGCGACCACGTCGACACGTACGAAGGCCAGTGGACCAACTTCCACGAGAAACAGGACACGAACGAGGCCCAGCGGATCGGCGTTCAAGTCGACACGCTCGAGGCCCAGTGGATCAGCGACCACGTCGACACGTACGAGGCCCAGCGGATCGGCGGCCACGAGAAGAGCTACGGGAGCGACTCCAAGGATGAGAAGGCAACGGGAGCGACCCCAAGGACGAGAAGGTACGACAAGGTGCGCTTCAACGAGGACCCAGAGATCTACACCTTCGAGGTGATGCCCGAATCCCCAGAGACGGCCTTGGAGGACCAGTACGACACCGAGGACGAGGAGGAAGACCCAGAGAACGACACCGAGAACCTGCCCTACGACTCAGCCGGCCCAGCCGACGACGGCGACGCCCGCTACAACGACGCGCCCCAGGAGAACGCCTCCGACGGCGCGCGCCCGCCACCAACCTGGAGACCCAGCCTCCGCCCCACAAAATGGTCCTCGGCCACGGTTCCGACCTCAACGACGGCCTCGAGGGCGCCGACTGCGTCAACGCCCTACGGGGTACGGCGCCGTGGCCGTAACAAGGCCTCAACGAGGCCTACGTGAGCAACCTCCTGGCGCTCAGGCACACGGCCCACCGGTACGCCACCTTCACCATCGTCGACGCCCCCGTCAGGGGTGAGCGTGCCGCCCTCCTGCCAGAGAGGAGGGTAGGCGGCCCCGGGGGGGGTGGGGGAGGCCGACTCCCATGCCTGAGCGGCAGCTGCCGCGGGCGGCGGCTTCGGGCCGCGGCCCTCCACCTCGACCCCTCCCCCCCCCTTTCAGAGGCCCTGGAGGCACCTCCTTCCCCTTCCCCTTCTTCGGTCGGGGGGGGGCCCGAGGACCCCTGAGGCCCCTGCCCCCTCGGAGGCTTTTCGAGGCGCTCGGAGATCTCTGAGGACTTCGGAGGCCTTCCGTCGCGACGGAGCGTCGGCCGCGGCCGCTTAGGCCCGCGGCGCGGCGCGGGGCTACGGCGACTGGACCGCCAAGGCCGCAGCGCAGGAGGAGGAGGAGGAGGAGGAGGAGGAGGAGGAAGCAAGAGGGAGGAGGAAGGATGATGAAGCATGAGGAAGGAGGATGAAGCAGGAGGAGGAGGAGGAGGAGGAGGGGAGGAGGAGGAGGAGGAGGGAGGAGAGGAGGAGGAGGAGGAGGAGAGGAGGAGGAGGAGGAGGGAGGAGGAGGAGGAGGAGGAGGAGGAGGAGGAGGAGCAGCAGATGGAGATGGAGGAGGAGGAGGAGGAGGAGGAGGAGGAGGAGGAGGAGGAGCAGATGGAGATGGAGGAGGAGGAGGAGGAGGAGGAGGAGGAGGAGGCGGTTGCGCACGCATAAGGTCTGGCCAACGCCAAAAGGAGGAGGGGAAGGTTGCGGGAGGGGGGCCGCAATAATGTCGCCGCGAGAGGCGGCCGCACCGCCAGTGGCAGTGGGTGTCGACAACAGGCCGAGCCGAAGGCGCCCAAGTGATTCGGCCGAAGCCTCCCCGCACGACGCACCTGAGCATCGCTTAACCGATCCCTATCCCCACTCGCGTGGCCTGGGCCACACTGGCCGGTTCACCCCCTAGATGGGGATAAAACCCATTTCTGTCAGATCTCGATGGACATATCCCAAACTGGGGGGATGAGATGGTGGGGGTCTGGATGGGGATGGGGATGGGGATGGGGATCGGTGAAACGATGCTGAGCACCTGTTCCTCCTCTGGCCAGGTGGCAGCACCGTTTCGGAGTCCTGCATGGGCTACGCACGGGACGCCGACCGGGCCCCCCAGAGGCCGAAATCGAGGGGAAACCGCCGGATGGAAACGATCCTGTCCCGCGGAGATCTGGTTCTTGAGGTTCTCCAACACGGTGGATCTCTGCAGAGGCCTCCTAGATGGGGTTGGAGTAGATGGGGTCGGAGGATCGCGCCGCATCGCCAATACATCGGCGATGCATCGCATATGTATCAGCGATGCACCGGCGATGCATCGTCGACGTCGGCGATGCACTGGCGACGTTGACGACAAAAAAATCGGGCCCTACACCGAGCCGCATCGGCGATGCATCGGCGATGCGCCGCGATCCTCCGACCCCATCTGCCCTGAGATCCGACGTTGCGAAAAAATTGCGACATCGTGAAAATCACGACCAGACGCCCAGATCCCATCTTTCTTTGTAAATGTTCGAGTCGGATCGATCTGTGAGGGTCCCGGGGCCCGAAACTGAGCGAAACCGCCCGGCTCGAAAAAGTTGAGTCGCCAGGATCCCGGGGTACTCCGACCCCATCCAGGAGGCCTAGACTCAGGTCGGGCGTGTCCCCCTACAGGCAAATAAATTTTGGGCGAAGAATGAGAAATAGTCAGAACAGATTCCCAAATAGTCAAAAATGCTAGAAACATCGCCCCCAGACCATATTTTACTGTTGTTGCATATCCCTCCTGTAGAGGGACAGGCCCGACTTGCGCCTAGACTCCCGGGACCCTGCAGGTTCTGGAGCTCATTCTGCACCCACCGTCGTTGGCCACGGACGAAACATGTGAGAGTGGCCCTTTCTGGTCGCCACCTCTCGCAGGGCAGCCCGTCGGTGTGGCTGGACGCCTCCGCTCCGCTCGCGTGCACACCTGCTTGGCGGCGCGCAAAAGGGGGTAGTGGGAGGGGGGAAGGCTTCTTAGAAGCACTCTGCTTCTTAGAAGGCCTCGGCCTTACGTCTATAGAGAAGGCCCGCGCCTTCTAAGAAGCAGGGGTGCTTCTAAGAAGCCCTCCCCCCTCCCCCTGCCCCCCCTCTGCGCGTGGCTGACCTGCCTTCGTCGACTGGCCCTCTGCGGCTGTCCGCGGGACCCTCGGGCTCCCGCCGCCTCCCGCCGGCGCGGACCCGCCGACCCCTCCGCGGGCGGACCCGCCGCGCCCCTCCCGCCGAGCTCCGCCGGCCTCCCGCCCGCGGGCGAGGCGCGCCAAGCGCGCGGCCCCTCGGCGGCACCTCCGACCCGGAGGACGCCAGTCTCGGCGGCGAGGCTCGAACCTCAAGGCTCTAGGAGCCCGTTCTTTTTTATTGAGAGGGATCTCCATTTCTTTGTGAGTTCTTCCCGTTGCTCTCCCTCTCTTCTTCTCTCTTCTTCCTCCCCCCTCCCGCGCTTTGTGCGACACGCGGGCGTCCACCCGGCAATGCCTCTGTCCACCTAGCTGTTGACCCTGTAGGGTAATCCACAGGTGCCGCCTCTGCCGTTCTGTGCGGACTTTGTTGGCGCTGTCCGAGGCCCTAGGAACCTGTTCTTCTTCATACCCAGGCAAGTTTACCTGCATGGCGTTGCCCCCCCCCCTCCCTCCCACTCGCCCCTCCCGTTGACCTAAGGAACCCTAAATCAGGAACGAGGCCCCTTTTTTCCATGGGTCATACTTCGATTTCCCGTCGAACAGGAGAACCTGAGGCAAACTGTTGAACAATCAAGGAACACCGAGCCCCTCCCCAACGAGAAGGGTTCCTTCTTCAGGGCCCCGACTGTATGGCCGCCGGGAACGCAAGGTATGACCCGAAGAGCAAACTCGGCGGCGCGTCGAGGGGGGGAAGTGAGAAGGAGAAGGCCCTCTCAGCGGCGGGGCTTCTCGGGAGCCCTCCGGCCTCCTGAGAGGTTGTCTGCGTCTTCGGGGACTGCCCAGGACACTTGTCAGAAGGCTCTTGGACTCCAAGCCTTCCGAGAAGGCCCGCCCTCTCTCACTTCCCCCCGGGCTCGCCGCCGAGCAACGTCGACCGCTAGAGGTGTGGACCCCTGCCCCACGACTGGCCTCTCAATCCCGAGCTCTTGCTTGACGGCCCCGGGGCCCAGCGAGGGCCCCCCGAAGGCCGAGAACGGCGAAAGCAAGCCCCCGCCCCAATGCTTTCGCGCCGGCGATACACTAGGGGCCCGACCACAAGAAACCTCTCACTT
>CAUYUJ010018539.1:194839-201747 GCA_963575745.1 Prorocentrum cordatum
TACTCACTAATGACTCTTGACTAGTCCCTCCTCACTACTCACTACTCACAACGCCCTACTCGCTACTCACTACTCACTACCCGCTACTCCCTACTCGCCATTCCCTATTCGCTACTCGCTACTCACCACTCACTATTCACAATTCTCTACTCACTGCGCACTACTCAGTACTCACTACTCACTACTCACTCCTCGCTATTCGCTACTGCCTACCCCCTCATCCCTACTCCCTGACTACTACTTACTCACACTGCACTACTCACTACACACTACGCAATCCTCCCTACTCACTAAGCACAATTCCTTACTCACTACTTCCTTCCCACTACTCATTACCCACCCCTCACTACTCGCTGAGCACGAATCTCTACGCGCTACTCACTACTACCACTACCCATTACCCACTGTACCCACTACTCACCACTCCGGACCCACCGCGCACTACTCATTATCAAATGCCCACTACTCACCAACCGCTACTCAAATCACTCTACTCCCTACTCAGTACCCGGGAAGCCCCCTCCCCAGCCCCCTGTTCGGCGCAAAAGGGGGGAGGGGGGGGGGGTCGAACCCCCGCCCCTTTCCAGCGCCAAGGGGGGGAGGGGGGGGGGGGCGAAAATCTCACCCCCTTTTGAAGGGGGGGAGGGGGGGGGTTCTGCTAGCACCCACCCCCTTGTGTGTATTCAGGGCCATCCACTGGCGCGCTTTCGCAATCTAGGATCATTTTCACCCTGCGGAGGCAACCCCCTGTGTTGGCTGTGGTGCCTATTGCCAGGCCTCCAAAATTCTGCGCGGGCCTCCGAGAAATGCTGATCATGCTTAAGTCGGGGCTGTCCCCCTACAGGAGGAATATTCAAAAGTAGTAAATAATAGTACGTGGACGATTTTCTTTATCTTTTTAGCACATCTTGAGCATGTGTTGAGCATCTTTAACTTTTCGTCCAAAATCCGCCTGTAGGGAGACATGCCCGACCTAAGTTTATGCAGTGGTTTGTTTGTTTTTTTCGTCGTCCAAGTTTGTTGAAGCAGGGTCTGGAAGCTGAAGCGCCCTGGGCGTGGCCCCCGCTGTGCTGCGTGCAGCAGGGGCTTGTGCCTCGCCCGCCCAGGACGGGGGCCGCCCGTCAGCGACGGGTCGCAGCTTCGAGATCAGTGCCCCCCCCCCGTCCTGCAAATCATGGGGCCCGCTGAGGGCTCCCGGCTGCCGAAAATAACCCCAAGCCAGCTGCTCCAATTCTTCACGCTTCGCGTAATTATCCCCACCAGCCCATTTGAAAGCCCTGCCCACGAGAGTTGACGGGGCAAGGGACGAAGAGACACATGTAGTGAAACATAGCGGGCAACCAGGGTGAATAGGGAGATCTCTGGGAGCAAGGGGGTGGCCCTGGAGAGCCTCTTCGGGCCATCCCTGGGGCCCGCGTGGGGGCGAGGGAAGAAGGAGAAGGAGGAGAAGGACGATGACGACGACGACGACGAAGACGACCACCACGACCACGACCACGACCACGACAAAGAGGAAGAGGACAAGGAAAAGAAGGACGATGAGGGCAAGGACGAGGACGAGGACGAGGAGGACGACGAGGACGAGGACAGAGCCCTCAAATCGCCTCTTGGAGCCCTCTTTGGACTCTTGTGGGGGATCTTGGGGTTCTCTTGGGGCTCTTTGGGGGGTCGTGGGGCCCTCTTGGGGCCCTCTTGGAGCCCTCTTGGGGGTCCTTGGGAGCCCTGGATGGCCTCTTGGGCCATCCTGGAGGCCATCGATCAAAAGGGGGAGTACGTACTGGGGCCCCCAAATTTGGTTCCCCCCTGGGGCCATCAAAATCGCTTCTTGGGACCCTCTTGAGCGCTCTTGGGCTGCTCTTAGGCGCTCTTGGGGCCGTCTGGGGTGCCCCTTGGGCCCATCTTGGGCCTCTCTTAGGCCAGCTTGGGGTCACCTGGGGGCCACCTTGAGGGGTCCGGCGCGGCTCTCCGAGAACTCTCGCAGGCCCAGAGGTTGACACCAACTCCGAGTTCGGCGTCTGCCTCCACCGGGGGAAGACGATGCCGATCTCGGCGAGGGTGGTAATATTCTGGCTTCCAGGGTGACCGAAACATTTCCGCCAATACCGCAATCTAGGATCATCTTCCCCTGCGGAGGCAGCCCCCTGTGTTGGTGTTGGTGCCTATTGCCAGGCCTCCAAAATTCTGCGCGGGTCTCCGAGAAATGTTGCTCATGCTTAAGTCGGGCCTGTCCCCCTACAGGAGGAATATTCAAAAGTAGGGGCCCGACCACAAGAAACCTTCCACAAAAAACTCAACCCTGAGACCCCAGGACGTCCATTGATTTCTGGTGTGAGAACGTCGCGCCTTCCGTAGCAAAACCATCGACACCCAAGAAACCCAGGGCACCTTGGAGGCAAGCAGGGTGTTTCTTGGCATGGGTCTCCTCTGTAAGCGGCGAGACCCTTTCTGGAAGGCTTTCTGGAGCTCGCCATCGCTCGGACGTTTATTCCCTGTGTTTTGTTCGGTTTCGTGCGTGGTTTTTTGGCCAAATAATCAAGGATGCTCCTCGATGGTGCTCGCCGAAGGAACGATGCACACGTCCGAGCGGTGCCAAGCCGAGGTGAAGCGGCGACGAGGCGGCAGAAAACGAGCGGGCTGGCACCCCGCCTGCGCAGCGCCGCGGGCGCCAGCACCGCGGCGGGCACGGCAAAGCCTTGCGGAGGGCGGTCAGACCGCGATCTCCGCCCCCTCCCAACAGGGCCCGGGATGCGAGGCGGGGAGCTCCTCCTCCTCCTCCTCCTCCTCCTCCTCCTCCTCCTCCTCCTCCTCCTCCTCCTCCTCCTTGTTTTTCTCTCCTCCTTGTCTCCCTCCTCCTCCTCCTCCTCCTCCTCCTCCTCCTCCTCCTCCTCTCTCCTCCTCCTCCTCCTCCCTCCTCTCCTCTCCTCCTCCCTCTCCTCCCTCCTCCCCCCTCCTCCTCCTCATCCTCCTCCTCCCGTGGCCCGCGCCTGTAGGATCGATACTCAATAGTAACATCCGCAACGCAGGCACTGTGAAGGCTGGCCAGCGACGCGCTTGCTTGCACAGGTTGTGGCCGAATCCGTTGGTTGAATGTGTGTACGCCTTGCAGGAGGACGAGGGCATGGATGAGCCCTAGTTGAAGCATTGCACCCGCTAGTGAACATGCCCCTCGCTAGACACAGACACAAATAATCAAACACACAGACAGCATAAACTCCCAGCAGTCGGGCATGCTCTCGCCATCTCTCCTCTCTCGCCGTCGTCCGTCTGCCCTCACCACTGCACTCCTCAACCTCCCCTCTCCTGTCAGAGCAAAGCGTATTGAGACACCAACAGAAAAGTCGGCCCCTGGACCCCACCCAGGGTCCAAACGCACGAGTTCTGCGGGCTGCGTTCCGCCGTGGAGGCCCACCGAAGGCTAGCACTCGCTGTCTGGATTCGCCCGTCTCTGGCCTGCGCTCCCGTCTCCGCACCACCGGAACCTTCGCGGAGGGCGGCAGACGCCAATGGCCGAGTCGAGACATTGGAGAGGACGCCACGTGCAGCCCGAAGGCGGAGCCTCGCGCTGCCTCGCCCGGGGCGTCGGGGCCGACCGCAGCGGAGTGGCACAGTTCACCTCGGAGTGGCCTGCCAATCTTGCACTCTTGCCTTCCGCATCGAGAACACAAGCAAAGATGCCCAACCACCTGCAGTAGGCAAGCCCAGAGCCACGCGAGAGCCAACCTGCAGCGGGCGGGCCAACACGCGAAACCTCGGCCTCTGCAGATGAAGCAGAAGGGCGCGCCCCCTGGTAACGTCGTATGCTCACTCTGCCGAGCTTGGGCGGCAGCGCCCCCCCCACTGCCTGCCGCCATCGCCACAACGAAGACGGCGACGACGGTGCTGGTGCGCTCCCTCGGCCTCGCCAGGATGACCCAAGGTCGAATCGGAAAACCGAGTCGCCATCGTGTGTAACATCGGCAGAAATCGGGAGGCACATCGCGTGGCATCGAAATCGACGCCCAGCGGCCCGAACCGAGGCCTGCACAAGGAAGCCCAGACCGAAGGTCACAATCTGAGGTCGTATCGGATCGAACCGACATGGCTCCTGCCTCGCGGGCGTCCTCCGCGGTGCCGCGCGCGTGGGCTTCTCGGCCGTGCCGTCCGCGTACCTCCGGGGAGAGGGGGGTGGGAGGGGCCTCCTTTGTCGGTCGGAGGTGTAAGAATAGGGTCCTGAGTTGTGGGGTCATAAGGACGTGGTGCCGGAAACAACGTACATACACGCGTGGATCCCTTCCTACCCTTAGGACTCCGGACCCCATCTCTCGGGACCCCATCTTTGAACCACCGAGTTGGGTTTTCTGGTCAGAAGGCAAGCTGGGCAACGACGGCCTGGCTCGGAGCCCAAACTCCTCCTTTGTCCTCTTCCTGCCCCGCGCCCCTCGCCTGCGCGCGCTGTCGCCGTTCGACACGCGGCGGCTGAGGTGTTTCAGCCGCGTGCGCTGCAGGAGAGGCTGCCCTGTCGCCCAGGACAGGCCTGGGAGTATGCGGCAGGCTCGTTTGCGTCGGCCCTGCACTCGTGCTGAGTGCTGGGTTGACCAGGCACGCTGAATCCACGCTGAATCCTTGTCATCCTTCACCACCTCCTCCTCCTTTTCCTCTTTTCCATACTTTTCCTCCGTCCTCCTCCTCCTCCACACTCTCCTGTTCCTCCTCTTCCTGCCGATCCTCTCTCTCTCTGTCTCTCCTCTTCTGCGCACCTCCTGGCACACAGGTGGACAGGATCACGTTGAATTGCCCGGCCCTGAGCTGGACTGGAATTCCCTGATGGAGCACTCCTCTTCCTCCTCGTCCTCCTCCTCCTTCTCCTCCTCCTCCTCCTCCTCCTCTTCCTCCTCCATCTTCTCCTCGTCCTCCTCCTCCTCTTTCTCCTCCTCTCCTCCTCCTCCTCGACCTCCTCCTCCTCCTCCTCCTCCTCCTCCTCCTCCTCCTCCTCCTGCCCCCTCATTCCAACATCAAAACAGGTGGCATCATTTCTCGGAAGTTCGCGCGGATTTCTTGGATCGGCGCTGGACCCGCCTCCGACGCGCGGAGCGCGCCAGGAGCGGCGCCCGAAGCGCCGCCAGGGTGGCCCAGCCCCGATACAAGAAATCCGCGCGAGCTCCGAGAGATTATGTCCATGCAATTCGGGTTTTTTCGGCTCACTCCTAGTTGGAGGCCTCAAAACGGGGTCCGAGCAAATAAGGTTGGAGGATCCCGCCGAAATCGGCGATGCATCGCATCGAAAATGCATTGGCGATGCATCGGCGACGTCGGCGTACAGAGGATCGGACGCCACATCGAACCGCATGTCCGATGCATCGGTGATGAGGCGGGATCCTCCGACTCCATCTGCTCGGACCTCAATACGGCGTCCACGTTGGGAACCGATCGTGCTGCGGAAGGCCCGGTACGGCCCTTACGCTGGACAAGGGCCATGTTGCGGAAGGCCCACAATACGGTGTCTTCGTTGGTGTGGTGGTCAACCATGTGACGGAAGGCCCGTTCAGTTTGGGAAGGTCCAGGTCTCGGGCGAGCCCGTCCCCGAGGGGGAAGAAGGGGGAGATGGACGAGGAGCAACCCCAAACCACTGACGCCCACAGGGCTGGTGGGATCGTATGCATGTGGCTGTTCGAGCTGCGGCCCATCCCTCGTGCACCTCGTCACCCCTCAGCCCTCCTCCGCCCCGGATCCTGGGTCTTCCAGACGCGCCCAGGCCGCCCGCGCGGCCCCCGAGGCAGCTGCGAGAGCTCCCGGTGAAGCGGCGAGAGCTCCCCGCGTCCCCACCGACGGCCGGGAACTTTTGCACCGCGTGCCGCGGCGGCGGCCCCCAGCGACGCGCTGTGCCCTGCGACTGGATAGTGTGCGGCTCCGCTCCGCGGGGCGGGGGGCTCGGAAACGCTCGGGACGCTGACGCCTCGGGACCGGGAGGTGGATAGCGGCAGGTCGGGCATGTCCCCCCACAGGCGGATCTTGGGCGCAAAATTGAAAATTCAAAAAATATGCAAGCATGGCATAGCCGAAGAATAATACAAAATCGTCCCCAGACTAATCTTTGGCTATTTTTCAATTTCCACCCTGCAGAGGGACACGCCCAACTTCAGGACAGCGTGTGGCGCCGGAGCGTGGTGGGCCAGAACGGGCGGCGCGGCACGCGCCCAACCGTTCCCGAGCGAGCCATCGTGCTATCGCCCCGAGGCCCAAGCGTTGCACTCCCTCCCTCCTCCTCCTCCTCCTCCTCCTCCCCCTCTTCCTCCTCCTTTTTCTCCGCCTCCTCCCTCTTCCCACCCCATCCACCGTTTTGGGTTCTCGTTCTGAACGGATCGGCGGTGAGCCCGAGGGGGAGGCGAGAAGGGGAACGCCTTTTCGGAGGGCTCGGCCTTCCGAGAAGTTTTCTGAGCCTAAGACGCAGAAAACTCCTCCGAAGGCGCGAGGGCTTCTGAGAAGTCTCGCTGCCTTCTGAGAAGGCCTTCTCCCTCTGCCTTCCCCCCCTCGTTCGCCGCCGGACAGAGCACTGTGGTCGCGTCCCTCCTTCCCGCATCCTTCCCTCCTCTCTCTGTGCATCTCTTTTTTTGTTTTTCTCTCTCTCTCTCTCTTGCTCTCTCTCTCTCTCTCTCTCTTTCTCTCTCTCTCTCTCTCTTTTTCCGGAGTGAGCATCGGTCCTGACAATCGTCAGGCAGCGAGCGACCCGCGGCCAGAGCGTTCCGCGGAGTGCCGGATGCACTGCGGGCGAGGATGACCTGCCCCGCCCCCGAAAGCGGTGCGACAGGCTGGCCGCGCCTCTCCTAGGGGGCCACGTGCGAACCATACCCCTACCCCCCACGATTTCTGAGGGGAAGGGTGGGGTTCACTTTGCTCGGGGGCTCCCGAGCGAAGTGACCCCCCCCCTCCCC
>CAUYUJ010018540.1:0-17500 GCA_963575745.1 Prorocentrum cordatum
GGGGGGGGTAGCGGGGCGGGGTAGCGACCCCCCCCCCCGAGTCAGATACGACGCCCCCCCCCCCGTACCGACCTTGAGCAACGTCGTCATTGAGTCGAAGGGAAGCCCCTTCCCTTTCCCTTTCCCGACGGGGGGGGGGAGAGGAGGTCCCGGGGGGGGTCCCGGGGGAGCCCCGGGGAAGTCCCGGGTCAGATACGACACCTCCCCCCCCCACCTTCTCGTCCTTCTCCCCGTTCCCCCAAACCAGCCCAAGCCCGTGCCCTCTTGCTCGCGCATTGCGAACAGGGGTCGGCGGCACCGGCCGTCCAGGCCTTCGCATCGCAGTCTCCTCCTCTCCTCCTCCTCCTCCTCCTCCTCCTCCTCCTCCTCCTCCTCCTCCTCCTCCTCCTCCTCCTCCCTCGTCTTCTCGCACCGGCCCAAAAGAGGAGGATCCGAGCGCCGCCCCAAGAAGCCCACGGACAGGGTTTGAGCGGGGAGGCCATGGAGCGCGGCATCCCCCCGAGACGCTCGGAGCGAGCCCGGGCCCTGCTAGGGGGGCCGCCCGGCGAGCGCCTGAGGCCATCATCCTTTTCTCCTGCACTTTTTTTCTGACCAAGGAGGGTCTCCTCTGAAGGGGCCCCAGGACACACAAAGAAGTACACACAACTCAAAATATTCCCCATATTCTCCCGTATCCGCCGACCCCTTGGGGATCATCGGCGTGTGAGATGCTTCCCCCTCCCCAAACCGCCGACCCCTTGGGGATCATCGGCGTGTGAGATGCTTCCCCCTCCCCAAACCCCTCCCCCGGGAACCCGGTCCGGTCGATTTGGAGGGGGGGGGGGGGTCCGGGACGAGCGCTCCACGGGGCTTTTCCTGGGGGGGGGGTCCGGGACGAGCGCTCCACGGGGCTTTTCCTGGCCCAAGAGGGCTTCAAGACGGGCCACGAAGCCCCCAAGAGGCCTCCAAGACGGCCCACGAAGGCTCCGAGAAGCCAAACGACCGCTCCAAGACGCCCACGATGGCCCCAAGACGGGCCAAGAGGTCTCCAAGACGGCCCCTGAGGTCCCAAATGAGCCTCCCAAGAGGTCCCAAAGAGTCAAAAATTGCTGATTTTCCAGAGTGTTTTTCGATGTTTTTTGCTTTTCCGCCTTTCCGGCTTCCCGACGCTCCAAGACGGGCAAAGAGGCCCCAAAGATAGCCCTAAGATGGCCCAAGAGGCCCCCAAAACGGCCTCCAGACGGCCCAAGACGGCCCCAAGACGGCCCAAGAGGTCCCCAAGACGGCCCAAGAGGGCCGATTTGGAGGGGGGGAGGGGGCCGGGACGAGCGCAGCACGGCCGGGACGAGCGGTCCAGCTTTTCCGGGCCCAAGAGGGCCTCAAGACGGGCCAAGAAGGCTCCAAGAGGCCTCCAAGACGGCCCACGAAGGCTCCGAGACGCCAAACGACCCCTCCAAGACGCCCAAGATGGCCCCAAGACGGGCCAAGAGGTCTCCAAGGCGGCCCCCGAGGTCCCATACAAGTCTCCCAAGAAGGCCCCAAGAGTCTAAAATTGTTGATTTTCCATAGTGTTCTTCGACGTTTTTTGCTTTTCCGCCTTTCCGGCTTCCCAACGCTCCAAGACGCGCGACGAGGCCCCAAAGATAGCCCCAAGATGGCCCAAGAGGCCCCCAAGACGGCCTCCAGACGGCCCAGGACGGCCCCAAGACGGCCCAAGAGGTCATCAAAACGGCCCAAGAGGGCCGATTTGGAGGCGGGGAGGGGGCCAGGACGAGCGCAGCACGGCCGGGACGAGCGGTTCACGGAGCTTTTCCGGGCCCAAGAGGGCCTCAAGACGGGCCAAGAAGGCTCCAAGAGGCCTCCAAGACGGCCCACGAAGGCTCCGAGACGCCAAACGACCCCTCCAAGACGCCCAAGATGGCCCCAAGACGGGCCAAGAGGTCTCCAAACGGCCCCCGAGGTCCCAAACAAGCCTCCCAAGAGGGCCCCAAGAGTCTCAAATTGTTGATTTTCCATAGTGTTCTTCGACGTTTTTTGCTTTTCCGCCTTTCCGGCTTCCCGACGCTCCAAGACGGCCAAAGAGGCCCCAAAGACAGCCCCAAGATGGCCCAAGAGGCCCCCAAGACGGCCTCCAGACGGCCCAAGACGGCCCCAAGACGGCCCAAGAGGTCCCCAAGACGGCCCAAGAGGGCTCCAAGACGGCACCACGAGGGGCCCAAGAGGGCGACCAAACATGTTGAAACTCTAGCTTTCTGCCCCCAGGAGCCCCAGGGGGCCCCAAGAGTGCCCCAAGAGGCCCCCAGAGGCCCTCACGAGGCCGCCCAGACGCCCCAAGGAACCCCCAAGAAGCACCCAGAGGCTCCGAAACGGCCCCCGAGTGGCTCCAAAACTCGCAGTGTCGCTGTCCGCTCGGACCTCCCCGCGGAACTGCCCGAGACCCTCTGGCGGTGGCGGCGAACAGACACCAAACAAATATCACTCGCCTTTTCACCCCTTCGCAGCTTCTACTACCCCCAGATTGGCATAAACAAGGGGTCGGCGGTGTGGCGTAAGCCTAAGAATCTATTTTCCCGTATTTTCTGGGTTTTTGTCTTCCCCCCGCTTCCCATATTTTCCGATATTTTCTGGGGGATTGGCGATGAATTGTGGCTGTGTGTTTTTTCCCCTCCTGATCCTCGGCGTGTGCAGACCGAGGGCTTGGCACAGCCCAGCCCGAGCATAGCGCGCTCGGACCCCGCCCACAAACTGCACAAAAAGGACGGCATGTGCACACCGAGGCCCCGTGGAGTCTCTACGGATGGTATGTGTATACTGGGGCTTCAATGGAGTATTTACAGCCGGCGGCCGCCCAGGGTGGGCGCCGGCCTGGCAAAAAGAGGGCTGCAGGCTGCATACGCCCGCGGCTGCGCGCGTGCCGTGGCCAGGGGAGGGGGGGAGGGGAGGAAGGGCGAGAGGGAGCGGCGGAGGGGACGGGGGGCCGGCTCAGCAGAGGAGGGGGAAGGGAGGAAAGGTGAGAGGGAGCGGCAGAGGGGAGGGGGGCCGGCTCGAGGGGGTGGGTGGGGCGTCAGCAGAGGAGGGGGGAGGGAGGAAGGGCGAGAGGGAGCGGCGGAGGGGAGGGGGGCCGGCTCGAGGGTGTGGGCGGGGCGTCGGGCTGGACTCGCGGGGACGTCGCCGATGCAGTCGGGGGTCCTCTGACCCGGGTCCATCCAGACCCGGGTCAGTCAGGCCTTGCAGAATCCTGCAAAGTCCTGCGCCCAAGCCCGGGTCAACGCGAAGGACCCTGCAAGATCCTGCAGGATCCTGCGCCCAAGCCCGGGCCAGTGCGACCCTAGCCCTGCAGGACCCTGCACGGTCGGGGCGCTCTGGCCGACCCCCGTTTGCGTTGACCCCCGTCCCAAAAGGCTCCCGGTGCAGACTGGAGGTGGGCCCCCTTGTGGCCAGAGGAGGGGGGAGGGAGGAAGGGCGAGAGGGAGCGGCGGAGGGGAGGGGGGCCGGCTCGAGGGGGTGGGCGGGGCGTCGGGCTGAAAATCGCGGTGACGTCGCTGGTGCAGATGGGAGGTGGGCCCCCCCCGGTGGCGAATCCGCACGCTCCTGGGCGGGGGGGGGGCCGATTACCGGGGCCGCCTCGGCGACGAGCGGGTGCGATCGGGGGCCGAGGCCCGTCCCCCCCCCCGAGCCTATCCTCAGGTCGGGCGTGTCCCCCAACAGGGGGATTTTGGGCGAAAAATGAAAAACTGTTTGGTCCGCGGGTCGAGAGCGAGCCTCTTCCGGTTAAGAGCTAGGCGGGCCGCGCAAAGCACTAACAGGGGAGACAGAGCACAGGCGGGCGGGCCCTCAGGCGGCCGGAGGGCGCGGGGTGCAGGCGGTGCTGAGGAGCTTGCACAGGAAAAGGAACGCCTTGGAAGAGAAACACCCCCAAAAGATTCTCCAAATGCTCAAACATAGTCCAAAAATAGTCTCCCGAGTATGTCTTTGACTATTTCTGAATACTCCCCCTGTAGAGGGACAGGCCCGACTTACGCCCGTCCCCCCCCGAGCCCATCCCCCCCCCCCCCTAACGTTGCCCCTGCCGTCGGGGCGTTGACCTAAGGAACCCAAACTGAGGAACGGGGCCCCTTTTGAGTTAAACTTCGACTTCCTATCGAAAACCAAGGAAAACCTGAGGCAAACTGTGAAACAGTCAAGGAGCACCGAGCCCCTCCCCAACGAGAAGGGTTCCTTCTTCAGCGCACTGAGGTCGGGCGTGTCCCCCTACAGGGGGATTTTGGGCGACAAATTGAAGAGACCCAAAAAATACTCCCCAAATGCTTAGAAATAGTAAAACAAAACTCCCCAGAGTATATTTTTGATCATTTTTGAACACTCCCCCCTGTAGAGGGAGGGACAGGCCCGACTTAAGCCCGTCCCCTCCCCCGAGCCTCTCCCCCCCTAACGTTGCCCCTACCGTCGGGGCGTTGACCTAAGGAACCCAGAGTAAGGAACGGGGCCCCTTTTCTCCAGAAGTTCAACCTCGACTTCCCATCGACAACCCAGGAAAACCTGAGGCAAACTCTGGCACAGTCCAGGAACACCGAGCCCCTTTTCCCAACGAGCATCGTCAAAACATAGCCCCCTGAGTCTATTTGTGGCTATTTGTTCATACTCCCCCTGTAGAGGGACAATTGGGCGCCCGAGTTATCCGGGGTAACTCGGGCCTGGGGTAACTCGGGTTTGGATTCCCGAAAAACGAACCCGAGTTAGCCCTGACCCGAATTATCCCTGATGATTTGGGGCTCTGGACGCCCGAGTTATCCGGGGTAACTCGGGCCCGGGGCAATTCGGGCTCGGGTTCCCGAAAAACGAACCCGAGTTAGCCCTGACCCGAACTATCCCTGATGATTTGGGGCTCTGAGACGCCCGAGTTATCCGGGGTAACTCGGGCCCGGGGCAATTCGGGCTCGGGCTCCCGAAAAACGAGCCCGAGTTGGCCCTGACCAGAGTCACCCCTGATGATTCGGGGCTCTGAGACGCCCGAGTTATCCGGGGTAGCTCGGGCCCGGGGCAATTCGGGCTCGGGCTCCCGAACAACGAGCCCGAGTTTTAGCCCTGACCAGAGTTGCCCCTGATGATTCGGGGCTCTGAGACAGGCCCCCCCTCCGAGGAGGAGGAGGAGGAGGAGGAGGAGGAGGAGGGAGGAGGAGGAGGAGGAGGAGGAGGAGGAGGAGGAGGAGCCTATCCCCCCCCCTCCCCTAACGCTGCCCCTGCCCCGAAGAGAGCGCCGCGGCGGCCAGCGGCCAGGCCGCGGCATCCAGCACCAGGACGGGCGAGGCGGCTGCCGCCGAGGAGGCGGCCCCGCCCGCGGGAGCGGCGGCGCGCTCGGGCGCCGCCCAGCGAGAGGGCACGCTCGGGCCCATCCCCCCTCCGAGCCCCCTCGAGTTATGAGAAAATCACGACGGAAACGACTCAGGACGAGAAACCGGTCCCGGGGAATGGGTCGAGACCTCGGGGGGTCGACGTCATGAAAAAATCATGTCGGGGGTCTGGGCTCTGAGCCCCCGTCCCAACGCTGCCCCTGAAGATCGGCGGTGGACAAGCCTCCCTTTGTCGGGTCGGGCGAAAGGGGGGGATAGCAGAGGGGGGGTTTGAGAATCAGCTCACGCAGCTGATTTTCCCGGCGCCTCCCGGCGCCGGAGGCGGCTTCAGCTCACGTAGCTGATTTTCCCGGCGCCTCCCGGCGCGGAAGGCGGCTATGTATCGAGGAATGGGCCCCTCGGTGAGGCCGAAACCAGCTGCATGCAGCAAATTTCGTAACCCCCCCTTTCCCAATCCCCCCCTTTCGTCCGGCCCGACTTTAGTAAACCTCCCCTTAGTGAAAACGGCCTGAGACTGGGACCGACGGGCCTGGACCCGCAGAAATGGCGGCCGCGGCGCCCTCTCGCGGGCCGAACACGGCCAGTTCCCGAATCGACGTGCCAGGGTGGGAGGTCCATCAACCTCGGACTGAAGAGCAGGCAAGCGACGCCGGACGCGCAGGTCCCAGACCCCCGACGTCATGACGTCGACCCCCCGAGGTCTCGACCCATTCCCCAGAAACCGGTTTTTCGTCCCGGGTCGTTTTTTGACGGTCCCGAGGGCCGGTAAGGGCCCACAAAGGCCAAAAACAATGAAAAACCTTCCGTCGTGATTTTTTCAGAACTCGAGGGGGTCTGGGGTGGCGGGAGGTCCGGAGCCTTGCGGGACGAGGGGGGCGGGCCTATAGGCAGGCGGGCGGGCGGGCCGGGGGGTCCGAGGGGCCAGGCACGGGGAGGGCGAGGGGCCCAAGCTGCCGACGACGCGACTGCTTTCGGTGTGCGGCCCTGGAGCTGCGGACCCCCATCCTCCCCCTCCTCCTCCTCCTCCTCCTCCTCCCTCCCTCCTCCTCTCTCCTCCTCCTCCTCCTCTCCTCCCCCTCCCCCTCACTCCTCCTCCTCCCTCCTCCTCCTCCTCCTCCTCCTCTCCTCCTCTCCTCCCCCCCTCCGCCTGCTGCGTGCCCGCGCAGCCTCAGTGGGGCACCGTCCGCGACTGGTGGTCGCCCCAGCGGAAGCCGACGTTATGGGGAACAAAAAGTGGCACAAACATACAAACTCGGAGGTCCGCGCGGAGGTCCGCGCGGGCTTCTCGGAGGTCCGCGCGGGCTCCGCGCGGGCTTCTCGGGTCGGCGCTGGCCCCCCCCTTCGCGGCGCCTCCGGCGCGCGCCTCCCTGGCGCGCTCCGCGCGCCAGGGAGGGGGGCCCCGGCGCCGATCCGAGAAACCCGCGCGGACCTCCCGAGTTTTTGTGCTTAGGCCACTCTTTGCCCCCCCAGACGTAGCCCTCGACCCACACCGGGTGCCGCCGCCCCCAGAGGGCGGCCGGGCAGGGCGCGCTGGCGCCGGAGGAGGGCCGACGTCGAGGCCGCGACGGCCCCATCCCTATATCACCCTGGCCTTCTCCGCGCCCCCGTCGGAGGGGGCCCGCAGGAGGAAGAGGAGGAAAAGGAGGAGCAGGAGGAGGAGGAGCAGGAGGAGGAGGAGAAGGAGGGAGGAGGAGGGAGGAGGAGGAGGGAGGAGGAGGGAGGAGGATGAGGAGGAGGAAGAGGAGGGGGAATACATCCCCGTTAAGAAAGTTAATTCATCTTGGCTAAAATTGACATGTGTGGGCGCTGTGGTGAGAAGCGGTATGGGAGTGATTCTTCCTTGCGGTTTCATACGGGGAGAGATTCAGAGATGCCTGGAAGTGACCGGGAGTGATTTCTCCCTTGTAAATTTACGGGGGAGAGATTTTACCCTGAATTTGTTATATACTATTAATGCTACCAAGGGGAACCCCAGAAATCTCTCCCGCCAAGCCAGGCCGAAGACTGCCGTGCTAGGAGTCTACGGGGGGACGGGGGGGCCACTCGGAGACGCCCTAGTCGTCAGTGCTCAAGATGAATAACTTTCGTAACGGGTAAGTACTACTACTACTACTACTACTACTACTACTACTACTACTACTACTACTACTACTACTACTACTACTACTACTACTACTACTACTATTACTACTACTACTACTACTACTACTAATAATAATAATAATAAGAATAGTATTAGTATTAGTATTCGTATTCGTATTAGTATTCGTATTGCTATTGCTATTCGTATTCGTATTCGTATTCGTATTAGTATTAGTATTAGTATTAGTATTAGTATTAGTATTAGTAATAGTACTGGTACTAGTACTAGTAAAGTAATAGTAATAGTAATAATCATAATAATAGTAATAGTAATACTAATAGTATTAGAATTAGTAATAGTAATAATAATAGTATTAGTAATAGTATTAGTAATCGTAATAGTAATCGTAATAGTAATAATAATAGTAATAGTAATAGTAATAATAGTAGTAGTAGTAGTAGTAGTAGTAGTAGTAGTAGTAGTAGTAGTAGTAGTAGTAGTAGTAGTAGTAGTAGTAGTAGTAATAGTAATAGTAATAGTAATAGTAATATTAATAGTAATAGTAATAGTAATCGTAATAATAATAGTAATAGTAATAGTCGTACTAATAATAATAATAATAATAGTAATAGTAATAGTAATAGTAATAGTAATAGTAATAGCAATAGTAGTAGAAGTAGTAGTAGTAGTAGTAGTAGTAGTAGTAGTAGTAGTAGTAGTAGTAATAGAAATAATAATACGATGAAGAACGAGAATAATAATAGTAGGGGCCGAGGGGGCCGGTTCTGAGAGGGCTCGGGCCGGGCGGGAGGGGGCCGCCGGCGGCTCGAGGGGCCCTCCTCCGGGCTGGTGTCCAGCTCCAGGGGCAGCCCCAGGGCCGGGTCCGGGTCCAGCGGCCGGCTCCCCTTGGCGGTGGTGCGGTGCAGGATCCGGAGGCCGGAGGAGGCGAGGTGGGCGCCGGGCGCGGCCTTCACCCAGACCCCCTCGCGTCGTGAAGAAATCACGACGGGAGGTTTTGCACAGATTTCGGCCCCTGGGGGCCCTCGCCGGGCCTCGGGAGCGTGAAAAAACGGCTCGGGACGAGAGGCCGGTCCCGGGGAGAGGGTCCAGACCTCTGGGGCTCGACGTCGTGGGAAAATCACGGCGTCGGGGGTCTGCCTTGTGGGCCACCGCGAGGTTGTCGATGATGATCACGTCGCCCTCCTGCCACTGGTGGCTGTAGCTCACGTCGGCCCGGTCGAGCAGCGCGGTGAACTGCTGGAACAGGCGGTCCATGTCGGGCTCCTCCCAGGCCTTGATCCCCTGGAGCGACTTCGGGTCAGCAGGCCCCTCACAGCGCTCGATGATGGCACCGGTCATGCCCGTGTGCAGGTACAGCGACCGCCGACCCGAGATCGGATGGTCGTGGACAAGAGGGTGCACAACTCCGCCGTTGGAGTTCACGCTGGCGCACTGGCTGTATCTGGCTTGGTCGTCGGGCGGCAGCAGGTCGTAAGCCACGCCAAGGTGTGCGAAGCGGGTGTCTCCTGGGCCCGCGGGTGCCTTGATGATGTGGTAGACGACGTGGCCAAAGACTTCCCTGCAGAAGGAGCCGTCGTTGTGCCACTCAGGACCGACCTGGTTGAAGCCGTGGTTCTGGTCGTTCGACAAGCGGAAGACGTCGCGGTTGGGGCTCTCGGGGTGCACCCCGTGCGTGGAGTGCAGGGCCCCGGGCCCAAAGGCCTCGGTGAGCGCGACCTGCTGCTCCCCGGTGAGGTACTTCCCCCGGATGCCCTTCTCGCTCTGCTGATCGCCCTGGCTGCGGAAGAGAAGGAAGCCCGCGTGTGCCATCTGGGCCTCCAGGGCACCCGCCAGCTCTGGGTGCAGAGCCTTCGTCGTGTCGACGCCCCGGACCTCCGCACCCAAGGGCTCCAGGAGGACCACGGACGCGCCGTGCGCGCCGAGAACCTCGGGAACCCTTTCGATGCTGCAGGGGACGGCAGTGCGTCCCTTCGGCGCCCTCGGTGCCGGCGGTTCTCGCAACATCCCCGACTGTCTCATCTCTTCTAGGAAGACCATGAACGCCTCCTCCAGCGGCACACCGGGCGGCGGCTCGAAGCCAGTCTGCTCAAAGAGCTGCATCACCTGCGCGACAGGGACCGCGCCCATCGGAGTTTGGATGGCAGACATGCGGTCAGAGTGGTCGGACCTCGATGACCTTACGTGGGGCCAGCAGCGCCAGAGTCGGGGCAGAAGGCGGAGCAGGACACTCTGCAGACCTCGATGCAAAATGGCTGACAGCAAAAGCACGACTGCGCACGCAATGGCCGCAGAGGTCTGGGCCAGCTCTCGCGCACCTACTGCGAGTCTTGTCGCACTTGATGCGACGACGCCGGGTGGCTTTTGACGATGCGTCCGCGCTGAGCGGCCTCTGCACAGTTTTTTTTGCTGTGGACTGCTGCAGGCTAGGCTCCCCAAAGGACGAACCAGCAGGGAAAGGGTATATTGAGAGAGCGGCGGGCACAATCAAGTGAAGCCGAGGCCCGCAAGAGCTCGAGACGCAGCTACCGAAAAGAGCGGCCTCTGCAAAGTTGAGGGGCGCGCTGGTTGCTCCCCGTGGCGCGGCGCCTGCAAAGGTGACGGGCGCGCTGGGCTCTTGGCCGGGTGCCGCCCCGCCCGTGCAGAATCGAGGCGCTGGCCTCCGCTCCGGAGGGCAGGGGCAAGCTCCCCGCGGCGCGGCTTCAACGTTGTCTCGTTCGTTTGGCTGTGACCTGACGTGCAAGTGCTCGGGCGACGGCTGGGCCAGCCTCGAGTCGGCGTCCTCGTGGACTGCAGGCTCCTCTAGAAGCTGGGCCTGCCCCCTGGAAGCTGTTGAAGAAGGCCTGGCCAGCACGCAAAGGGGGAGGCTCCTCTGTGATCTGCGCAGCTGTTCCTCAGAGGTTTGGGGTGTGCACGCAGTCGAAAGCAACGTGGTAACGTCACACGGTGCATCGCAGGTCATCTCATAACTGGAGCCACGCACGCGCTTCGCGCGCTCAGGTTCTGGTCAGCCTCTGACTTCAGATGCGAAATCCACGACACCTTTGATGAAGCGAACGGGTTAGAAAGCGCGCATGCGCGTGTACGCGCTTAGGTGCTAGTCAGCCTCTGACTTCAAACGCGCAATCCACGACGCCTTTGAGGAAACGCACGGGTTAGAAAGCACGCATGCGCGTGTACATTCGGAGCGTTGACCTAAGGAACCCTGAATAAGGAACGAGGCCCCCTTTTCCCATACATTAAACTTCGATTTCCCACGGAAAACCCAAGGAAAACCAAAGGCAAGCTGCGAAACAATCAAGGAACACCGAGCCCCTCCCCAACGAAAAGGGTTCCGTGTTTAGCGCCCCGACTGTAGAAGCACTGACCACAGGTGCGCATGCGACCCCCCACCACGTACACACAACCTCCGGGGGCAAGCTTGGGGGGCCACGGGCGGGCGCTACACCTCGGAGGCTGCACGTGGGGGCGGCCACTCCGGGCCAGGTGTTGGGGGGCACGCACCGCCCTGCTCCCCCCTCGTCCTCGTCCTCCTCCTCCTCCTCCTCCCCCTCCTCCTCCTCCTCCTCCTCCTCCTCCTCCTCCTCCTCCTCCTCCTCCTCCTCCTCCTCCTCCTCCTCCCCCCTCGCTCTTATGCGCAAGCGCGAAGTGTCGTCTGACTTGCAGGTGGCAGTGACGTTGTCGCCTTCGCTCCGACTGGACATCAGGAGAGTAACTCGCCCGAGAGCGCCCGACCGAGGCCAGGGAGGAACCCAACAGAGCCCCACTGACCCCAAAAGAAACCCTAGACCGCCTCGATGACTACCCGGCAAACCTTCTGGAGTGGTGGTGAAACCATCGTCTGGGTGGGAGCGCCAGTCCAGGCTGGTAATGCGGCTGGCGATGAAGCGAGAACTCTATATGTGGGCTGGAGTACGGCCAGCAGCTAGGCGGGCACAGGAACGCAGCCCACGCGAAAGCAAAAACGCCAATTCGGGCCAGGAACATGGCTCGCGCCGAAGCGGGACCACTTCCCCCTGCTTTCCCCCTCGAGCTGGGAGCGTGGCTGAGGCGACAGGGAGAGCTACACTTCCAGGCCGTGGACATGGGCCGCTGCCAGCGCGCACGGCCCAGCCATTCTTGCCGGCCCCGCTCCCGCGCAGAGGCCCGCGGCGGGGGCGGCGTCCAGGACACTGACGGCTTCAACCTGGAGCGCCCCCCCCAGGGACCCACCCCTTGACCGCGCCCCGCGGCCTAGGGGGAGGAGGAGCACGAGCAGGAGCAGGAGCAGGAGGAGGAGGAGGAGGAGGAGCAGAGGCGCCGAGGGAGGAGGAGGAGAGTGGCGCCGAGGGAGGAGGAGGAGGAGGAGGAGGAGGAGGAGGAGGAGGAGGAGGAGGAGGAGGACGTCCAGTACACTACGGCTTCAACCTTGAGCGCCACCCGCGCCTGCGCCTCGACCGCGCCTGGCGGCCGGGGGGGCGCCTCGGGCTTCAACCTCGAGCACCCTCCGGGTATCCCCCGTTGACCGCGCCTCGCGGCCGGGGGGGCGCCTCGGGGCACCACGGCTTCAACCTTGCACGCCCCAGGGGCTCGCCCGCTGCCACTTCCTCCCTCCCTCCCTCCCCGTCCTGCTCCTCGTCATCCTCCCCCTGTCCTTCGTCCTTTGCGTCCTTCCTGCCCCTCCCTTCTTACGCAAACACTCGGCACCCCCGTCCCCGTACGAGTGCTTCTTCCCCTTCCTGATGTGAATCCTCCTGCTCCTCCTCCTCCTCCTCCTCCTCCTCCTCCTCCTGCTCCTTCTGCTCCACCTCCTCCTCCTCTTTCTCTTTCTCCTCCTCCTGCTCCTGCTCCTCCTCCTCCTCCTCCTCCTCCTCCTCCTCATCCTCCTTTCCTTTTCTTTATAGATACCTTCACCCTGTCGCACCCCGAGGCCAGTTTTTAGGGCGGGCCGGGCGTTTCGCCTGAGACTTCCGCACTATGTATGACTCTTACGCTTGGAAATTGGCAACAGCTTCGCAGATGGAGGGCGGATCGTTTTCACAATGTGGCTCTCGCCTAAGCGCGGCACATTCGTATCAAACAATTGCAAAAGTTTAACGGAGTGAGGGTGGGTGGTTTTCAAAATGTGGCTCTCGCCTCAGCGCGGCGCACATTCGTTCTAACGACTTGCGAGATCTTCACGGATTGAGAGCGTGTGGTTTTCAACATGTGGCTCTCGTCTAAGCGCGGCGCACATTCGTTTTAAACGAATTTCAAGAGTTTCACACGTTGAGGGCGGCTCCTTTCAAACATGTGGCTCTCGTCTTAGCGCCGCGCGCACATTCGTTTACGAAATTTGCAAGGGTTTCACGGATTCCCATCATCAACGTACCAGAAATAATGCTTTGAAGAGATTCAGGATTATGCGGGTGCAACAGATACGATGATTCGCTGTGTTGAAATTCCAGGAATGGCGTTCTGGCACGATTCAGGATCCGCAAGACGCAACAGTCAGGCTGATCTGTGGCGTTGGAATCCCGAGAACAAATGTTTTGGCGTGCTTCAGGGTCTTCAGGCGGTTGTCTTCCAACGAGGCAGCTACCTCAATGAACATGAACCGTTGCATGGGGCCTATGAAGAGGGAGCTTGGAAGGAGGGGTTCTTTCAAGGAGGGCTGTGATAGGCCCGAGTCCGAACCGAGATTCCCAGGAGCCTTTTCCCGGAGCACCGCCGAGGACGTGTACGTGGGGCCCGTGTGGCGCTCATCGGGACCTCGAGGGAGGCCTCCAGCTCGAACGCGATGCCCCCTTGGAAGCCGCTCTGGGAACGACATTTTAGGGCGTAGGCGCGCGGCCTCTGAGAGGGTTCTGTGGGCCCCTGAGGAGGAGGAGGAGGAGGAGGAGGAGGAGGAGGAGGAGGAGGAGGAGGAGGAGGAGGCGGAGGAGGAGGAGGAGGAGGAGGGGGAGGATGAGGAGGAGGAGGAGGAGGAGGAGGAGGAGCCAGTTGGGGACATCTGTGACGCGTATTGGTGTCTCGAGGGCGGCCTCGAGGTCCGACCTGGAGATCCCCGGGGAGCCTGCCTTGCCTGGGAACATCGTGTAGGCTGTGGACGCGTGGCCTCTTCGAGGCTGGTTGAGGTCTCTGGGGAAACCTTTTGGGGGCCTCCTGGACTCCAGGAGGCCCCCAAAAGGGAGGAGGACGGAAAAGGAACCAGAGGGAACCAAAAGGGAACCAATTCTTAAAAAAAGGTTGAGTATTTCGCCTCGTAACAACCTCCCATGAACGGCTACGTAACTGGAGGCCGGCTGAAGACCCTTCTTTGGCTTCTTGGGGGCCTCAGGGGGCCCCTGGGGGTCTTCTGAAGGACCTGCGGGCGGTCTCGGGGGGTTCTCTTGGGGCGGGGGCTCGACATTTGAGTTGAATCTCCTCATCAGGGGTCCCTCTTGGGGCCTCATTGGCCATGTGGGCCGCGTTTTGGGTTGTTTTCGGTCTCTCTTTGGCCGTCTTAGGGCCTCTTTGAAAGCCTCGTCGGCCGTCTTGGGGCCCCTTCAGCCGTACTGGACGATGCTAATGCGAAAAGGCGAGAGTGATAACATTGAATGTTTTTTGTCCCCGCAAGCTTAGGGGTTCTTGTTTCGGGCGTTGGCAGAACTGGGTTCAATGGAACCTGGTTTAGTGATGTGTACTGGGGGAGGCCCCCCCGCCCCGTTCCACTAACCGGAACTGCCGTCACCCGAAAAACACCAGCTACGGCAGACCTGGTTTAGTGATTCTGGCCAATTCAAAAGCCCCGGGGCCCTACCACTAACCGGGTCCCCTTACCTGGGGTCCTGGCTATACCTGATGGTTTTCTTCCAACCCACTTCGCACCCGCGTCTCACTCACCTCCCCTCCTCCTCCTTCCTCCCTCACCCACGCGCAACACATGCACGGCATGTACATGAGACACGCGTGTCCATACAGCCCCACGCATGCACACACACACACACTCGCATACACACATACAACGCCAATGCACGCCTGGCGTATTCACTGCATCATACACCCAAGACGTATGCATAACCAGGCTCGCAGGGCGTGGCAAGCGTTGCATTTCCTCGACGCCAGAAGGGGTGCGCTGGGGGGGGTCTCCCTAACCGTTGCAGGCGCGCAAGGCGTGGCAAGCTTAGCACTTCCTCGGCACCACAGGGGGTGTGCTGGGGGTGGTCTCCCTATCCGTTGCAGGCGCGCAGGGCGCGGCAGGCTTGGCTCTTCCTCGACGCACAGGGGGGTGCGCTGGGGGAGGTCTCCCTATCCGTTGCAGGCTCGCAGAGCGTGGCAGGCGTGGCATTTCCTCGAAACCAAAAAGGGGATGCGCGGGGGGTGGTCTCCCTATCCGTTGCAGGCGCGCAGGGCGCGGCTGGCTTGACACTTCCTCGACGCCACAGGGGGTGCTGGGGGTGGTCTCCCTATCCGTTGCAGGCGCGCGGGGCGTGGCAGGCGTGGCATTTCCTCGACATCATAGGGGGTGCGCTGGGGGTTGTCTCCCTATCCGTTGCAGGCTCGCACGACGTGGAAGGCTTGCGCATAGATGGTAATGACAAGCAAACGCATAAGACTAAACTTAAATATGTGGAGTTCTTCGGTCGCGTAATTTCTAAAGGAATGTGGCCCTCGTGAGGGCCCTCTCGGGGCACTCTTGGACCTCCTTTGGGGCCTCGGGGCCGTCTGGAAGCCACCCTGAGCGGCCTTGGAGAGCGCTCTTAGGGCGCTCGTGGGTCGTCTGGAAGCCTTCGTGGGTGCTCTTGGAGCGCTCCTGTGGGCGAAGAACATGAAAAAGTCGAAAACGGGCCTCGGGCCTTCGGGGCTACATTAGGTACCCAGTGGGGGGGGGGGGCATTTGTCATCGTGTGCTGGGGGAGGCCGGGGGGCGCAACATTCCGACATCACACACACAAATATATAGATATACAAGACTGCATTGGCGCTTCGGGCCATGCACCTTGTTCCTTGTGAGTTCGAGTGCAGGCGGCGTGCACACTTGTAGCCGGGACAGCAGGGGAACGTGCGTCGCGTCCCCCCGGACGCCTCCCTTTAAAGTCAAGCCTCTTTGAGGCGGCCCTTCGCTCGGAATCGCAACTTGCTCGTGACGTGCGCGAGTTCTCGTGGAGGTTGGGACGGATGGCGGGACAAAAATCATCCTCCTCCCGCTCAGGCGGGGAGCGGTGAGCACCTGGTGTTGTAGGGTGTCGTGAAGTCGTGGGGTGTGGTGGAGCGGGGTGTCGTGGTGCGTCGTGGGGTGTCGGTGGTGTGTCGTGGGATGTCGCCAGGGTGTCGTGGTGTGTCGTGGTGTGTCGTGGGGCGTCGTGATGTGTCGCGGGGTGTCGTGGGGTGTCGCCGGGGTGTAGTGGTCGTGGTGGCGTGGTGTCGAAGCTTCTGTTGGGCGGGACTGAAGAGGCGACCAGACAATTCACGGACAACCCACGAAACAACCACGGGACACCCTACGGGACAACCCACGGGACAACCCAAAGGACAACCATGGGATAACCCTCGGAACAACCCATGGGACAGCGACGGGACATTCACGGGCGAATCGCGGGAGTGCCGCAGCCGCGCGCAATATATCGCAACACGTCGACGGACCTCAGCACAACGTGTGGTGCTGGCGGCGGGAGGACGCGAGGAAAGTGGAGGGGACGTAAAAGGTGATAGAGGCAAACTAGGTGCGCGCGCCATATCTGACATCCGACCCCTCCCGCCCATCCCTTCTCACTGTGTTGTGTTATATATAGCAGCCAATTGGTGTCCTAGCGGGCCTGAATCCCCCAAATGACCCCCCCATCGTGTGACGCGCAATCACAGGGGGGGACTGTACATTGGAGGAGGAGGTGGCCGATGAATGGGGGCGGGGACAAGCGTGAGTGGGAGGGGCTGGGGATGGGGGTCGCTTGAACGGAGGGTACTGAGGTCGATGCAAGAGGCGGGGAGAGGGGAAGTGAGAGGTGCTGCGCGTTGCGGTGGAATTAGCAGGGTGGTGCCAGGGTGGGGTGGGGTGTGGGGTGTGGGGTGCGGGGGTGGAGTGTGGAGCGTGGGGTGGGGTTGTGGGGTGGTGTTGTGGTGCGTGGTGTGTGGGTGTGGTGTATGGTGTGTGGTGTGGTGTGGGGTGTGTGGTGTGTGGTGTGTGGGTGTGCGTGTGTGTGTGTGTGTGTGTGTGTGTGTGTGTGTGTGTGTGTGTGTGTGTGTGTGGGGGGGGGGGGAAGGGGGGGGGCGAACCCGGACTCGCAACGCCATTTTTGGTCCGTGGGGCGCCCGCTGCCTCCTCCGCCTCCCCCGCCTCCTCCTCCGCCTCCTGCGCCTCGCGCCCCCCCTCATCCGGCCATCGCTCGGACGTCCATTCCCTGTGCTTTCTTTCGGTGTTGTGCGTGGCTTCTTCGCCACATGATCAAGGATGCTCCTCGATGGTCCTCGCCGAAGGAAAGAATGCACACGTCCGAGCGATGCCACGTCGTACTCCCCAGGCCCCACCTCCGCGCGGATGGCGCTGCCGATGCCGTCGGGCACGCGCAGGTTGAGCCTGAGCAGGCCAGGCTCCCACGCGCGGTGCGCGCGCGCGCCCGCTCCGTCTGGCCGGGGCCGAGGCCCCCCCCGCGCGCCTCCCTCCCGCGCGCGCCTCCCTCCCCCCCCCCAGCGGGCAACCAGCAAGGGGGGGGGGCGGCGAGGGGGAGGGGGAGGTGCTCGCCCGAGGCAGCCTGCTCTTGGGTCCCTGTCGCGGGCCTGCGCTCGCGGGCGGAGGTCGGTGATCACCGTGCGCACCCGCGGCGAGCAGCAGCCGGCGACGGTGCTCGTGGACCTCGGCGGCGGGTGTTGCCAGGGCGGCTCTGCCACCCACAGGTGGCATACAGTCAGAACGTATCATAAGGACGCGTGGCAAGGACGCAAGACCCTTGGGGGCTGCAGTTGGGACTTTTTTTGAGCGGCGGCGGCCAGTGCAAACGGCCAAGGACGGGCCACAGAGGCGAGGACGCAAGGGCATCCTGGATGAAGGCGCGCGTCCTTACTGGGCGCGCTGACTGCGTGGCGCTGCGGGAGCGCGGCAATGGCGACCCGGACCCCCGCACGCACCACACAG
>CAUYUJ010018540.1:20000-22124 GCA_963575745.1 Prorocentrum cordatum
CCTCCTGCCCCCCCCTGCTCCGATCAGGCCCATCCCGGATTCCACCCATCCTTCCCTCCCTCCTTCCCTCCCTCACTCCTTCCCTCCTCCCTCATCCATCCTCCACTCTCCATCTCTCCCCCGCCACACCCCGTTCCATGTTGCTTCATCCATCCCTCTCTCCTCCCTCTCCGTCATCATATCATCCTTCCCCTCTCTTCCTTATTCTCCATGCATCTCCTCTCATCCTCCCCTCCATCCTCCATCTCCCCTCATCCTCCCCTCCCCACTTCCTTCTACCTCTCCTGCTCTCCCTCCCCTTCGTCCTGCTCCTTCTGCTCGTAGTCGTAGTCCTACTCCTCCAGTTCCTGCGCCTCCTGATGCTGCGCTGCTGCTGCCTGCGCCTGTCCCTGCCAAGGCTCTGCCGTGTTCCGTTCCCTTGTTCCTCCTACTCCTCCTCCTGACTGCCTGCTGCTGCTTCTGCTCCGCTTCCCCCTCCTCCTTCACCCCCCCCTTCCTCCTTCCTCTCCCCCTTCTTTGCCTCTGTTTCCTCCCCTTCCCCCACCATCCCCTCCTGAACACATTTTTTCATCCTTCTCTTCATACTCTTTTTATCCTTTGCCCCCTCCTCTTCCTCGTCTTCATCGTCTGTCTTCTTCTTCCTCCTCATCCACCCCTTCTCCTTGAAAGCTACTACTCAAGCCACACCACCAGATTTGCCTGTAGGGCGGGCATGGCACTTCCCCGGAGACGTTCACACCGTTTGAGTTCTTGAAGCTTGAAGCATTTCCGCCAGCTACACAGATAGAGGCCGAATGGTTTCTGAGCGTGGTTATCACAAGGGCGCCGCAGAACAAAGCCGTTCCGAATTCCTCAGCAATGACACGGATGGAAGGCGACTTGGGTTCAAGATGTGGCTACCGCTTCTCCGCTGCGCACATTCGTCCCAACAGTTTCCATCAGCTGCACGGAAAGTGCGCAGGTGGTCTTCAACATATGGCTATCGCTTCAGCGCCGCGCACCTTCTGTTCAAAGTCCCCGACGGCTGCATGTATGCAGAACACGACGTTTTCAACATGCGGCTATCGCCTTAGCCACGCGCGCATTCGCCCACAACTTCCAATAATTACACGGATGGAGGGCGCTTTCCGTTCAACATCGCGCTCTCGCTTGGCACTCCCGGTTGCACTGGTGGAGGGCGGCTGCTTGTCAACATGGAGCTGTCGCTTGAAGCGCTCCGTAGGTCTTTCTGGACGGGTTGATAGGGGGTTCCTGTTCAAGCCGGGGCTCTCGTTGGCCACTTCCTTGATGTATACGTGCGTCTATAATCTTATCTCTGGGCACTTCATTTTTTCTCGACAAACAATGTTCGGTACACCCTTTTACAATCGAAGTCTCCGCCACCCCGCGCGGGGCCATGAGTGGTAGCGACAGCACCATAGATAGAGTCAGCGATCGTCATACAGGAGCCGTCTGGCCCGCGACTTCTCCGCGCGCCTGTATGTTCATAATTTTATCTCTGGGCACTTCATTTATTCAGAAGGGTGGATGGCCCCTCCTTTTCAAGAGCGGGCTCTCGCAAGTAACGTCGGGCCCACGGGGCGTCGTCTTTCAAGGGGACGATTCTCCGCACGTAATAGGTGTGCTCGCAAGGATTCATAAAGAAGATGATTGGCACGGACGGGTGCGATGCAGCATTCCTGAAGCATCCTGAGATTACTCTGGTTCGCCTCCTCGTCCTCCTCCTCCAAGTTGTCGTCTGTGACTCTCCTCTCTCTCTCACTCTCTCTCTCTCTCTGTTTTCCCCTCTCTCTTTTGTTTCTCTCTCTCTCTCTCTTTCTCTCTTGCCACCGCCGAGCGCCGTCCAGTCGCGCAAGTGGACGCCTTCATCGTCTCTCCTCCTCCTCCTCCTCCTCCTCCTCCTCCTCCTCCTCCTCCTCCTCCCCATCTCCTTCACTTCCTGCTCCTGCTCCTCCTCCTGCTTCCACCCCCTCCCACCCCCTCCACGGCCCTCCTCCGCCTCCACCGCTCCCACCCCCGTCCCCCCTCTTCTTCCCCCCGAGATGCTATCATGGCTCTTCGTTCAAGTCAGGGCTTCTGTATCCCGTTGGCTGCCTCTGTGTCCCAGAAACTGGTTTCCTCCCT